>JANIJG010013603.1:55268-139701 GCA_024611175.1 Megaceryle torquata | reverse complement strand
TGGGACCCTATAAGACACCCAACGGGAATAAAGTAAAACCTGCCGCAGAGAAAATTAAGAACTTTTTAAAAAGAAAAAAAAGAGGACCCCCCCCCCCCCCCCCCCTCCAGCTTTTGATGTTATATAAAGGAACAGGAAAAATGGGGTTTGTCTATATCTGAAATGCCATGGACATGCTTATTTTTTTGAAAAATAAACGCTGTATCTTCTTCAGTCAGGCTGCAAGAATAGACTTTGACAACATTTTGGGCCAGTTCTAGTTACAACCCTGTGTGCTGGCTTGACAGAGGTCTCTGGTCTTTTCATGCTCAGCATCTGAAGAGTGCCTAGTCCCAGGAGGGCTATGGTTCCGCAGGGTTTTGGGGCACTCTGGTCAGCCACACAATGATAGCTAACTTACCAGCTGTGGACTTAGAAATGTTATAAGTTCCATGAGGACAAGATTTAAAACATGCAGAATGTGACAAGTCCTGAAGGAATTGCTTCCTGTGCTCTGCACAGAATTGATCACATGATTTTTTTTATTTTTTTTTTTTTTTTAACTGCTAAAATGTTTCCTACTCTACTTCTTAAGCTCTTAAGGACACATATTATTATATCCATATTATTTTCGTCTCCTCTTTACCTCCAAGTGTCTAATAATATTTAGTGTTCCACAGTGTGATGCAAATGTTATGCATTAATTTGACGATAAATTTCAGAAATTGTCTTCCATTTGTCAGAGAAAATTTCTATAGCTTTAAAATACTACTGAAGTTTTATGTCATTCATTCTTTAAGCAATTTTTAGATGCTGTAATGAGCCATGGAAGCAGATTCCTAGAAAATTCAGAAACAAAAAATCCTCTCATTGTGTGAAGTTTTTTGACTCACTGTGTTATTAGACTGTAGCTGAGGTTTAATATGGTCTGCTTCTGTTTGTGATGCCAGCTGTATTACTGTTTTAAACAGCTATTTCCTAAATCTGTCTAGCACCAACGTCCTAGGAATCATTAACAATGTTGTTTACAAGATGACTTTCATCTTCCTCATGTTTTGCTGTAGTAAATTTCCACTTTAATACAAACCACATCTACATCCTTAAGCAGAAATTCATTACCCTTAAGCTGAGTGGAGATATCTGCAAACAGAGCTCAGTATTTGCACTTGCTAACTGTTAACATTTAATAGGTTCTGACATGCTCAGCCAAGTGCAAGACAGATCTGAGGACAACCCTTTGACTCTTAGGGATTAAAAAGCAAGTGACAGTAGTAGCATGTCAATTCAGACTGCTAGGGACAGAACCTGGAGTTACTAGTACCTGTGGACTTTATTCAGATACTGATTCTATAGATGACAGGATTCTGCCAGAAGCACAGACATTAAAACCCCTACAGATCACTATCATGGATGTTTTTTCATAGATCCAGTGCGTGAGCAATAGTGGGAGTAAATCCCTCTGCTATCACAGAGGAGAAAACCTGGGAGAGTGGCGTAAGAGGAGGGAAGCCTGTGGCCATGTAGGCAGCGAACACTGAATTTTGGCTTCTGAGGTCACCACGCTTGCGTTTTATAGACGCTTGAGCTTCCAGCCCTGATTGATGGCTACTCATAAATCACACACAGAGTGAGCTATGACTGTGGGCTTTTCATCTAAATCTTTGTCTGGTGGTTGAAGTCACAACTATCATAGATAACTGCTATTAAGTTTTGGCCTACATTGTTTGGTCCATCTTTTCCTCGAGTCATACCATCCTTTCATTTTACCCTATTGACTGAAATGTAACAAAACACTGATCTCTGACAAGCCCAGTAAAGGCTGAGTGCTCCCATTCTTAACCCTGAAGAAAGATCATGAACATTGAAAAGCAGAGATGATGAGAAGAGAAACTGGATATGGCAAGTAAGGGAAGCTGTGTCGAGGCCACGGCAATTCTATATTTTTGAAATGTTAACATGTCAACAGAGGTTAAAAATAACATAAAGGCAGGTAGCTCAAAGCTATAGCCAAGCTTTGCAATAATTTTCCAGGCATTCTGCAATTTCAAAAATAAGACATGAAATACAAGCAAAATCTATAATTGCTTAAAAATCATTTCTCCCATTTATTTTGCTGAACTTGAAAAATCAGTCAAAACTATTTTGATGAATATTTATTAATGAAGCATATATTTGCTGATGTGAATACTTCATAAATACTTCATGAGTGGCCATAAAGCAAATCAAGCCAGACATGATTTCTACCTGTTTGGGGAAAAAATTAAATTAATAAAAAAGGAAAGCTCATTTTTCAGCTAAAAGTTTGGTAAAAAGAAATTCTGCTCCTTTACTCTATGTTGCCAGTTAATGAAGGGAATATTTCAAATCTTCCTTTCTGAAAATCTTTTGAAAACTCATTTTATATTTCAGAGTTTTCTGATGAAGGCCTCAACATTTTTATGCCTCTCTCCAAACTAATAATAATATAAAAACCATAAAGTTGTAGAAAGAATATCTTGAATTTAAAATCTTTCTAAAGTCTCTCCACACTTCTACATATAAAAAACTTGTGTCTGTCAAAGTTTTAAATTAAGGTGCACTTTTCAGACAGGCACATTCATAGTCATATAAACCCTGGGTGCCCTGTGTTAAGTTGTGTGCAACCTGAAGGAGGGGATGGCAGATTTAGGTTTAACATTCAGACAGACTCTGTGCAATGGCCTTCTTTCATCATTTTCTTGTCTACAGTTTCTATTCTGAATTTGAATATAGCGTGCCCAGCTTCCTTCTTAGAAATATAATCAAGAAAAAATAATAACAGTACTTTCTGAAATTAAAATAATTTGGACAAACCTGTAGAATACGATTGATTCTTTAATTTATGGTAATTTTTAGCAGTGATCATTCTCTGTAGGCAAGTATAGGCATTGCATTAAATTCAGTGGCACTACTTTTAATTAAAAACAGTAGGAAAACAAAGTCAGTCTCAGTCAGTCAGTGTAATGACTCACCACAGGTATTACATATAATGCATTATCTTACAATCTGCCTCTTAGGTCAACAGAGTGGCTATTGACTTAAGTTGAGCAGCCAGAGAGGTCCTTACTGTGTTAGGAGTTGTTGAGTGCTTTTAAGAAAAATACGTGGTAATATTTAATATTAAGGGAAACATCATGATAGCAAGATAAAGAAGCACCCAAAACTTTTACATTATAAGTTTTTCATTCATTCATTCGTTCATTCATTCATTCATTCATCCATCCATCCATCCATCCATCCATCCTTCCTTTAATATTGTCCTCCTGGTTTTAATTATTACTTGATTTAAAGGCAACAAAACCAAAATATTCTGCAGCTGAAGGCTACTGTGTTTATTAGCCAAGTTTAACCAGGAAATGTATACGAAATTGGTCCTGAAACATAAATAAGTATTATTTAATTGTTTTTACAAATCACCAGTTATAGTCAATGATATTACTTTCCTTTAACATTAATTTGTGGTTTGACTATAACCTGGTTCTCCTGTAAATGTCCTGTGGCTTTTCCCTGAAGGAAATTTTCTTCACTGCCTGTCCTGATTTTGGCTGGGATAGAGCTGATTTTCCTTTTTAGTAGCTGGATTAGTGCTGTGTTTTGGATTCAGTATGGGAATTAGTATGAGAAGAATGTTGATAATATACTTATGTTTATAGTTGTTGCTAGGAAATCAAGGACTTTTCAACTTCCCATGTTTTGCTAGAGTGCAGGTGCACAAGAAGCTGTGAGAGAGCATAGCCAAGACAGCTGACCTGAACTAGCCAAAGAGATATTCCATACCACAGGATGTCATGCTCCGTGCATAAACTGTAGGGAGTTGGCCAGGGGAGCAGATCGCTGCTCAGGGGGCACACATCAGCAGGTGGTGAGCAATTGCAATGTGCATCACTTGTCTCTTCTGTGGTTTTATTTCTCTTTTTTTTTTTTGCTACATTCCTTTTCATCACTATTACTATTATTATTATATTTTTATGATTGTTATTATATTTCCTTTTATTTCAGTCATTGAACTGTTCATAACACACAAGCTTTACTTGTTTTTCAATTCTTTTCCCCATCCCACCGTGACACTGACTTTGTATGCGTAGCGAACTCGCTTCGGTGAACCTTGTTTACCTGCTAAGGGCAGGAGTACTTTCAGGAGTATAAATTACATGCAAAACATAGGGAAGAAAACAAGAGGAACTCTTTTTTTTAAATCTACACAGAGACCCAACTTAGACATTTATTCTAACTCTTTTGAAACCAGCCTCATGTACATGGAACCTGCAAGAAGACATATGCTGAGGAAAGGAAGCTCTGTTTCTGAAGACAAATGGGTCCAGGACAATGACAAAGCAGGGACTGAGTCATTGTACAATGTGTAGCAGCAAGAAAGGGGACAGCCTGGATTCCCAGACATATTGCAGGACAGTGTCCTCAACCTCCAGGCCTCTAGACTGCCCTCAGCAGATTGCAGTCTATCAATAGGATCCTCATACTGTTAGCTTGAAGGCTTTTAGATAATATATTGAGATTAAAATAGTTCATTGGCTACAAAGTGTATGCTTCAGTTTGCACAATTGCCCAGATTAAAACTCTTTTGTTACAAACTCTTCATGTTTTCAGTTATTCTTGGGGGAAACCTGTTTAGGATTAACTCTTCTTGGAAAATCTCTATATGCAGTTAAAGCGTAACCAATTTTTAGTTCATTGTGTGAAAAGATGATCTTTCAAGGTCCCTTCCAACCCTTAACAGTCTGTGATTCTATGAAAGGAAAAACTTTGGCTGCAATACTCTATATAGCCTGAAAGTTTTTTACTCTGATAACTACGAGAACACTGAATGTGGAAATATGGAACTGAGCTCACTTATAGTTCTCAGATGGGTGGTGTGTGTTTGTAACCAAACTGGAAAAAAACCTGCCTAGGGATTACAAAGTTCTGACTGCTTAAGAGCTATGTACTGGGTAGTTACAGCAGGAAATGCTGTTGAGAATTTGCACTGGAAACACCATCAATAAGGAGCATTTCCATTCAGATGAGTGAAAGATGTGGGTATGGTCTGACCTTCTTGGGGTTGCATACCTGAGGATCTAGAACTGAAAGCAGAATTTGGGGGCCTGAGTGTTTATCCAGTGAATTAAACATGACACAGATAGTGGCATACACATCATACCCATCAAGAACCAAAACTTCTTTCCCATGGCAAAATAATCTTTAAGAGAGGGAGGGAGAGGAATCCAGATGCTTACAGACAAATCCAAAATAATTGCTTTTCTGTATTTTGAAATACTTTAGTACTCCAGAAATCACCCAAGGCACCAGAAAAAGAAACTCCTTCTCAACCCACTTTGGGAAGTGAAACTGGCCATTTAACAAAGGACCAGGCCTAAACTGGCAGAGCTTTGACACAAAGGACGTACCGCTCCGATGTGTCAGGCTGTGGACAGAAGCTGGCATACTCCACAGTGGTCCACTCTTCTCTGTCAGAAAGGCTGGAAGCCCTTGGTATTGCCTCCAGCTGCCAGAAACCTTGTTTGTGTTCAGAATGACCCTCGGGACACCCCAAGGTCAGGCAATCGGCTGAAGAGGGTGCTTCTGCAAACCAGCATGTTTGTCCTTGTAGAAAAGCAGCTACAACCTTTGCTCGCCCCTCAAATCCAACTGTGAGTGCATAAGCAATGGAGAAACAGCTGCTTGCACACCATAAATGTATCATTTTTAACAGCATCACAGCACTAGTGAATTTGGAACTGCTTGGAGCTGCCAGCAAGCCTTTTCCCTAGGCACCATCATGTTGGAGCTGCTTTTTAAAGTTTTAAGTAAATGTTTTCTGTCAAAATAAAAACAGGGCGAGAGTGCAGTCAAAACCAACAACAAGGTCTTTGTTAGCTCAGTCTACTCTGCACTTGCTTCTCACAACTGAGAAGAGTTGCAAACCTTACCTAAAATGCTTGCCTAGGAAGAAAGGTTTCTACGGAGCCTTTCCCCCCATCATCTTCCTCAGACAAGGCTGGCTGCAGTTTTCCCTGCGGGATGTAAAATAAGTTTAGGCATTGCCAAAGAAATAGGACTAGCAGTGCTGTGGTGTGCATTGTGTGTCTAGCAAGATTTCCCTTCTCCAAAGTTCAGGGGCTGGACTCTGATTTACAGGTCAATGGAAAAATGCTACTAATGTCTGCAAATGCAAGCACATTCTACCTGAAGAGAAAATGACTTGCTCAAGTTGTGTGTAAAAAATTCCAGTCGGCAGCAAAGTGAATATATTCCAGGGGCAATAACAGCAAATAACAATCCAGTGGTTTAAGACAGTAAGGAAATCTGCGTGTCAATTACAATAAATACAGTACAGATGAGGGGGAAAATTACTTTCATGAGTAAGAAAAGGCAAATGGATGACAACAGTTTTGCTAGTTGGGGGTGATGATGCACATGAAGTTTTAAGTAATAGTGTGCTTTCATAATATTTCTGACTCTTTTGGCATTTCCGTTTGGTTTGGGTGTGTAAGTGATGTTTCTAATATTGACAGCTTCATAAATTTACTTGATGTAAATCAGCATAAGTTTACTAACTTTCAAGCAGCAAAGCTGATATATATGAACCAAGGTACTGGCTGAGACTTTTTTAATGCATTCAAATAACTTTATTCCTGCACATCTCCAATTTTTGACTGCCTGTTTGTGGTAGATACACAATAGCTTCAAGCCCCCAAATAAAGGCTTGCTGATAGCACCATGGAAAGGTTTGCTACCCTAGAGCTCAAATTTAAAATTGCTAACCACAGACTACCCAGACAAAATCTGTGCAATTACATCAGTTTAGAGCAGTGAAAAATCTGATATGCAGAGACCTGTTAGAAATGTTCCCATTTTTGGTTTTCCATGGTGAGATCTCTTTGGTTTCTGTCTCTACTTCTTCCATTAAATGTAAATTCTCTGGGGATTGCCCTGTAGAGAACTCTGTCATGTTACAGAGATTGAACTTCTTTTTCTTTCCTTCTTTTTTTTTTAATTCAAAGTACAAAGGCTGAAGTGCTAAACTTTATGAGGCCTATAATAGCTCCTTGGCCTGAAGAATGGTAAGGAATAAAAATAATTAATAATCATCTAATACCAAGCACTTATGTCACGCTTTTCATCTAAGGAAGTCAAACCACTTTATAAACAGCAATGAATTAATAGAAGAATGTTTTGCCACAGGCAAAATAGCGAAACAAGAAACCATCTCTCTCCTCCCTGCCGCCTCCTGAACTCCACAAAGGCAATAATTCTGTGAGTAAAAATTACACTGCTTTTTGCTGCCTATTTCTTAGCACTTCTGGAAACTTGGATCTTGCTGTTCCTTTACACAAAGTCTCCCAGTATGCAGGGAGCTGTGTGGCAGGACTGGTTCAAGCAAATGTCAGGCCCCTGCAATTTTTGTTTTCTGGCTTTTCCTTCCGTGCCATCGAATACCAGGGGGGGAGATACAAATCACCGGTGCATTGATCCGTTATTGGTTTGCTCCTTTTGTGCTCTCAGATGCACATGGGTGAAAATAACCATCTCATGCTCATGAAAGAACAGGGGCAATAGAAGAAAGTCCAGAGTAGAGCAGCAAGAACAACCAGATGCTTGAAAGACATGATATGTGAGCAAAGATCAAAGGAGCTGGGGGTGTTTATCCTGGAGAGGAGTAAGGACATCACGGCAGCAGCCTTCAGATGTCAAAAGGTTACTGCGGAGAAGAAAGACATAACCTGTTCTCTCTGGGCTTTGTAACTAGGATGAAAAATAATGGACTTCAAATACAGCAAAGATGGAACAGTGATGAGCTGTATGACAGCCAAGCCCTGGATCAGAATGCATTTACTGTAGAGTCTCCATTGTGGGTACTTTTTCATATTAGACAAATATCTCTTGTGTGGTGTTAATGGCATTCTTGATGTGATCTCTGAGCAGGGGAATGGCTTTGGTGCACCCTAAAGACTCTTACAGGCCCTGCTTTCTATGAATCAGCTGTTAGGAAAATGGCAAGTTTTGATTCCAGAGTCAGGTTCAACACAAGGGCTCCAGGTTACAGTGCTGAAGTGGATGAGAATCAGATGCTAAGTCATTAGACAGGGGTTTGGGGAGATCTGCACCTTTTGAAAGTGCTTCGAAACAGCAGAAGCACTTTTTAAAGTACTGAAGGAGGTTCTATTTAAAGCAGAGCAGTGGCTAAGTTTTTTGAAACAAAAGTTCTAGTTAACAGCTTAACAGAAAGGCTCTGGGTATATTCTGTCTCTACACAGTCTAAGAAACAGTCAGTTAAGAGAGTGTTCAGCTCAGCTCATCCAATATGAACCAGGCAAGGACAAATGAGTCAAACCTAGGGAGATGTGCTAAGTGCAGGTAACGATGCTTCCTTCTTGCATAGTCACAAAAACAGATCCCCCACTTTCACAAAAGTGTGACTGTATCGCTCTTAGTTCAGTGAGTTTTGCTTCCTTACACCTTCCTTACCTAGTCAGGTTCTTTTAGGTGTAGACTAAGTAGTTTTAAATAGTGAAACTTAGGTGTAATTTTCCCTTGAGACAATACATACCTAAAGCATTGCAGGCAGCTAATCACGCTGTTGAGTTTTCTTGGGTGGTTCTTCTGAAAACAAATATCTGAATTATGGTTAATAAGCCATTTAGAGTCTGCTGAAGCTGAGGAGGATGGGTATACTGTCACTTCATTGTATCTGAGCTGTGCTAGGTATGCCACATCATTTAGAATAGAAGAAAAAAGGGAGGAGTACAGGGAAGGAAAACAGGGGGAGAGATGCTTGCTCCTACTGGACTGGAATCCTTTTTCTCCAGTCTGCTTAGAGAAGGGCAATGTGGAAAGATGTTAACTGAAATGTCACTGCAGATTTTGTGTATGCTTAACCTGTCAGGGACCAGGGGAGTCAAACACTTTGTGCACCCTGAAAAAAAGTGAGGTGTTTATTTAAATATCACTGTTTTGAAGACTGATTACCCAGTCTGAGATGAGAGTATATTTTATTTGTTAGGGAATAACCTATATCCTTTTATAGACTTAATATAATCTTTCCAAAATTCCACAAAACTTCCTATGAATTTATCTTACCAGGTAAATCCACCTTTCTGATTATGTATTTGTCATCAGAGGATTTTTAGACTAGGTTACATCATCATGCAATAGGAGTACTACTGATACATTTTTATTAGAAGATAAGGTTTTGATTAAAGAAATTACTTCCTTAACAGATAAAGTTGCTACTAACAGTGATACACCAGAAATTAAGTCTACCATTTTATGGGCTATACCTCAGACAGTTAGCAAAAGAACAGTCACTGTTGTGGCAAGCCATTAAAAAAACCCCACAAAATAGCAACAAATGTCTTAGACAATTAGACTGGAAACTGAAAGACCTGAAGATAGTTCAGAAGAAATTGCCTAGTATTACATCTGACAAAAAAACCTTAAAATAATTGTGTTCCAGACTGAACAGGAACTCTGCATGATGATGCTTTGGTAAGTGATGGGTCTGATTCTCAGCATCACTTCCTTTTAAGACCCCAAATAGGTGTAAAAGTAGGGAATCTAGTAAAAGTATTGCAACTTCCAATCTAGAGGTATATGATCTAGTATTTTCAGTATCATTGTCCACAAATGGGCCACCACACAGTTCAAGGTAATAAATCTGTCTGGGCTTGCCTAAACAGAACTAGAACTAGGTCTCCTGACAAATTGGGATCTAAGGAAGATCCTCAGCAGGTTCACTATGTGCCTGAGGAGATGCTGTTCTAAACGGCTGCAGGCAGAAAATTGCATGTGTAAAAATGGAAGGAAAATTAAAAAGCCTTTAAAAATAAACAGAGAGATGCTGATGCTGACTCAGGTCATTTACTGCTCTTAACATTATACAAATTGCTTTGAAAAAGACCTGTATTGGCACTGGGAATCTCTTCTGGCTTAACCCCAGCATCTTGCACCTATGCCAGAAAGAATAGAGATGTTTGAGGGAAAGGACAGGCACAGGAGGAATTGGGTTGTATGTCACATTCTAGGTTATATGACATGGTTTGGCAGCAATTCCCTAGATGACCTCCAAAGTCAAGGTGAGTTAGAGCTGGCCAAATGAGTTAGGAATAAGAAATAAGACAACGGAAGAAGCTTACGTAAAAACTGATTCAGATTTCAAGCCAAACTACACCCCTTTGTAAAGTGCTGAAAATGTAATTGGAAGTCACAAGAAAATAAAACTACACTGAGAAGCAATATACAAAAAGAAAAAGGAATTCAACTTCTTTTAATGATTTTAATTTAATTACTGTTGTAAACTATTTCCCAGGCTCTGGTAATTATTCGTGGAATGTCTTGTCCATTAACATTTGTTCCCTCAGTTTGTGAAAGACACATCAAAACACAGTATGTCAAATCTTGCAGATATGTGCATTTCACACATGCGAAATGTACAAAGCCTTTTGAGCATTTGCACAGTGATTTATCTTTACTCATACAAGTAATCCTAAGGAGCTTGAGGGAATTACCTTAGGGACTAAAGTTAAGCCCTGTCTGTTTGGATGGGAGAGAAGAGTTTTAAACATCCTGCACATAAGGTAAGATGCCATTGCTTATAGCAAGCCTTAGGAAAATTAGTCATTTCAGTCTTTTTTTTCCTAATGTATTTCAGCTGCACAGCCTTTAGACATATTTACAAAGCTGCAGGTAGGTAAAATGCAAGGAGCCTGTATGCATCACATTCAGTGAGGGGCTGACTTGGTTTATGCAGACCCTGCTGTATTTGCTCCTGAGCATCAGCAGAAGCTGCAGCATAAGCAGAATGACTGACACTGCCATCAGAAATCACGATTTGGTTCTGTCATGAGGTGGCCTTACAAGATCAGCTCACTGTTCTGCATTTTTGAGAATAGTTTGTCCTGTGAAAAACACGTGGTCCAATAATAACTCAGAGAGCAGCACATACACCAAAATTTAAAGCATAAAAGGCAAATTAGGTCTAAAAACCCAAAATATTTTATTAGCAGAGGTGTCTTCCTTCTGCTTAGAATGGGAGTTGCCAAGCAGTGATTTTATTGTTTTGAAGCTGTAAAACTCCTTCTTGAAAATGCAATTTATAGGGAATAACACTCTGTATTTCCAACAGAGTATTCTCAGCCTCTCTCCCCCTCAGCCCCCACTCCCCATGACTAAGTGGATCTTTATAGTGCTGGAGAACTTTGGCTGTCCTGTGGCAGGGGATAAGGTGAATGGAGAATCAAAGCCTGACACGTGACCAGAGGGTACAGCAGTGACACTGGCCAGAAAGTTCCTCCAGCTGCAAACAAGCAGTTCAAGCCAGTAGGAATTCTTCTCTGTGGCTGAACATCTGGACTGAACTCTTGCCCGGGCGTCACCAGCGCGATGGTATGGCAGGTTCTCTAAAGCGCTGTGGCGTTTACTGAGTATTTAATCACTTTCCTACACCCTGTCCCTGTTTTAAGATTAGTTTAATCATTTGTGCCTCACTTGTAATGGGGATTTCAGTTTCAAAACGGGCTTGAAGCCAGAGATGTAAATGGAGGGCACAATATATTGTTTCCTGAAAGATGACATGGGTAGAGGGGAGGAGAGTGCAGAAGGAGAAAGGAGGAGGGGTAACGTGTGGGAAAAATAGCGTGTTCTTAAGATTCAGGCTAATTGAACACAGCAACGGAAGATAGATGATCCTCCTGGGCAATTAGCAGACTAAGCAATATTAATAAAAGAGTCTCTTAGAGGAGACCTTCAATAGAGATAAAATGTCTCAGGCGGAGGAGCTGAAAAGAAGAGATCTGGACAGTGATGCGGGAGGGAAGTGAGATGCACAGAGCAGCCATTAAATCAAAATAGCTAGGTTTGCAACATTGGAGCTAAGTCAAAAGAAAGGTGATGCCTGACAGACAGGGTGGCCCTTCTGAACATTAAATGGATGCAATTCAGGAGGGTTTAGCCTTCCTAAAGATGAACAGTTTCCAACATGCTGGTCCAAGATACAATGATAATGACAGATTCAGACACAGCACTGGCTCTCTTTGCCAAGTGGTTCTTCCAGTAGCATTTATACCTTCTTGTAGCCCACCAGTTGCTGGCACTGATGACCCATCTGACAAGAAGAAAGAGGTCAGAGGTTGACAGATAAATTCTGGACTAGTTTTTCACCTGATCTTTTGTTGTGTTTATTTTTTAAGCTCAAAATTTCCTTTCTTTAGAAGGATAGGACAGAGGATGGAAAGGGATTTTCCAGGGTCACTGAGCCCTAACTACTGCAGTCTCAGGGAGCATCATACTATCTCAGGAACAAACCCATGGAACTCTACCTTAAGACAAGTCTGTATTATTGCCCCACTTGCCCTTTGCTCCTGCTGAATGCCTGTTACAAGAACCTTGAAAACTTAGAAATACTTATCAAATTCCCAGTCTAGATGTATTCCTGTCGAGGTTATCCCCATTTGTTCTTATGCCAATGTTTTCCTTTAGTTTAATCACTCTTCTCCCTCCCTGGTGTTTACTTAATTGCTTTTATCTACTTGATTTAAGAGCTTGTTATGAAGTGGTTTTAACTGTCTTCTTGTTTGTTTCTAACTAGGCTTGTACAATGCCTCAAGGGGTTTGGCAGGGGCTTTCTGTTGTCATAATTCTCTGATTATTCTTAAGCCTGTGAGCCATTCTTCTATCAAGGATGGTTTTGAGGTAATTAAAAACAGCACTGTCATGGTGTCACTGCTTGGACAAGGTTACTAAACCAAGAATATTCTGTTAACCAAAACCTGGCCCCATTTACAGCTGTGAAAATTCAGAATGCAGACTCACTGGGGTCTATGGGGTCCCATCAAAAAGATGCGGAGACATTTTTCAATTTAGAGCAACTGAACTCCTTCTCGGTCCAAGGATATTTGGACACTGTTCAGATGGATAGAGATATTATTCAAATATGGAGCCTAAGTAAAACACTATCTTTCAACAGATACTTTTAGGAAAAAAAAAAAAAAAAGATAATATTTTGGCAACTGTTTAAACATGTCTATAAATAAATACACACTTAGATCTCTTAGTGAGTACAAGAACCCCCTGCTCTTTTCTCTCTCCAATATATTGCCTTTTCTTCACCAAGAAGGCTTTGACCAGACGATAAATACTGTCTCTCCTATTCTTGCACATTTTGAACTGTAATTCCTACAGCTAGATGGAGACGACTGTGTCTTCTATGCTGTGAATACCTAAACTAACAGCAGCTGAGTGGAAGTGTTTTACACATGGAAAACATCACACCAGTAAAGGGTCTTCAAGGCTGATGCCTTGGATTGAATTGTTAGAGCAGTTCCCTGCACAGAAAGTCCCTGGCTGTTTCCCCTTTACTGGGACCCTGCAGCCTGACTGCTCGGCTAGGCAGCGTGAGCAAGTGAGAGATTGCAATACGTCTTCCATGTACCTGGCTTGCTACTTCTGAGGCAGCAGACAATATCTATATTTGGTTTATTTAATTAATGGAAGTCTAATTATAAAGCAGAGGAAATCACATAAAGCATGAAGTTATGGGGTCCCAGAGATCACCTCACAAGTTGACAGGAGTCAGTGGCAGGGGTGAATGCCGTGGCAGCAGCAAAGGCATGAGGAAGAAGGTGTATACATGCAGAAGGTGTACACCTGCAGGCTCCTCATGGCTCCTGGGTGGAGGGGGACAGGGCTGAGGATGTGCCAGCAATAAAAGAGGCTTGCACGCAAGAGTCTCGTTGAGTCCAGGATATTATGGTAAGTGAAATACGGAGACGTGGATAAGAAGTCCAGCATGTTCTGACAGCAGCCTGTCCTACTGTTTGGGTATAACATGAAAAATGGAGTCATAAGGACTGAAGCTATACACTGCAACTTTATGCCCATTTTTGGCTATATCTTGAATTACAAAAATCACAATGACTTCTTAGAAAGGAAAGCCTTGCCTTTCTGCTAATATGCTCTAATATTCCTGGAAGAAAGCCAATGTGTCAATTTAAGTACCATCTCTAAGTGCAAGGGACTGTGATATTTCCAAGTCACAATGCCAGCTCGAGCCTTTCTGGAATGTGTGCCAAAGTCTTTTCACTGAGAAGAATGCCTCACATTAAGCGTGTCATCTCTGGGCTGGCCCTCGGCTTCCTCCTGGCCCTGCAGTCTCGGCTTTAACTTTCATTCCTGTATCCCATTTCTCAGGCCCATGGAGTAAAAAAAAAAAGAAAAACAGAAATGCCGTGGAAACATCCCCTATCCTCCTTCTACACGTTAATGTAAAATGAAGAATTCTCATGGCTGGCTATTGAACAAGAAAGCGTCAATCCTGGGTGGGGAATTTGGATGCCACATTTTTTTTCATGACCTGGATTCTGCTAAGTATATGCAGATTGTAGTCATTGGTACAGCTTATAATTTGTACGTGTCTGAGGTCTCAGCCCTGCAGATGTGCTCATGACTATGCAGAGGTCCAGATTTGAGCTGGCCTGAGAGAAGCCAGCACAAGTTTTGCCTGAGTACAACTTCTTTCAGAAAGATTTTGATGTGTCTGTCCACAACAGCGTCTCCAGACGTGTGTTACTTCCGGTGACACTTTAGATATTTAGCAATCCAGCTATCCATCATGCACTCGTAGTTCAATGGAAATAAAAGGACAGCCCATTTTAAAGCCTGACTGATGAAACTCAAGCCCTTAGAAGAATAGGATTAGATATATTCTCCAATGAAACCAACATTTTTATGAGGTCAAACACCCAACAATTGATGATTCCTGATTTAGACATCAAGAAATGTAATCTTCGGATGATTATTTAAATACAGCAAAACCTATTTTGTCAGTGACATGGACAGGGGGATCGAGGCACCCTCAGCAAGTCTGCTGTTGCCACCAAGCTGTGTGGTGGTGGTGACACGCTGGAGGGAAGGGATGCCACCCAGAGGGACCTGGGCAGGCTTGAGAAGTGGGCCCATGCCAGCTGCATGGAGTTCATCACTACACATCAGTGTTAAAAAATAACTAAACCAACAAACAAAAAAAGCCCTCAATCCTCCTTGTTGTTAGGGGAGAAGTTCATCTTTTTCTTGACTGAGGTGAGCTGCGTTACTCAATAACTTCAATTCAGGATGCTCACCTTAAAACCAGGAGACCTTGATCTAAACTCTGTGCATCTCCCACACTCCAGCAGGAGTGTCCCCTAACTAGTGGGCTATGGGCTGTATTGCAGGTATTGATTGTTTCTATTGCATTTATATAATTTAAATGTTATCTATATGCAATGTGTATTTATTTTAAATAAATAAAATACATAATTATATAAATGCAGTAGTAATATATTTACAACTATTCATATTTTATTTTAGTTAATATTAACAATAAATGTATTAAGAACAATATTTAATGTACTTGCCTCAAGAAATGTGCTTACTTGCTGGTTTTTTTAGGGCTTTAAGAAAAAAAAGGAATTTAGTCCAACATTATATCTGGGAGAAGATAATCAGAATAACGCTGATCGAAATTTGGAAAAGCCACACGGGCACAACAGGCAGACCAGGAGCAACCTCAGAGTGTCTTTTGTCTAAATTGCCTCAGGTGTAGTTGTTGATCAAGTAGTAAAAACAGAGAAACTGATAAAAAGGATATTTTGTCAATTGTCATCGCTTAATCGGAAAAAAGGTCTTCCTTAATGGCTAACTTGGCTTCTCCTTCTTCCTACTGCTGGGGAGTCACCCCTCAAACATAGCACAGTCTCAGGATTGGGGTCTCTACAGGTGAGGAGTTGGGACAGTCTTCTTTCCTTTGCAAATAAGAGGAGCAAGTTTCTTGGAGCATCCACAGAGAAACTCTGAGTTCATTTTCCAACCATTGTCTTTGTTCCTACACTGTCTTTTAGCTGAGGCTGTCATAGACCTTTCACGGTCCCTCCAGAGAGGGTCAAGCTCTGTTCTCACTTATGCTGGTGAAAATCCAGAGAAGTTTTGAAAGTATGCTGGGTTTTCATCTTTGTTTGGCGTTGGCTACCATGGGACCCGCTCGGGTAAGATGCTGAGTCCTGCTATTAAAATTAGAAGTCTTGGTTGCACTTTTGTGCACGCTACTTTTTCACTACTGCAAGCCCTCTGGGTTGATTGGGCTTGTTACTGATTTGCACCTGTGAGGGACATTAGCACAGCCAGAGCAAGAGCTGAATGAAGTGACTTCCAAGGAGGACTGGGCCTGCAGTTTGTTTATGGAGAAACCGATATGGGGCTGAAAAGCTGGAGTGGCGATTACACAAACTGCTCGCCTGCCTCAGCTCCGTCCCACGTGCCAACAACAACAACAGTGTAACGCACTTTCAGAATCAAACCTGCTCTTGAAAGCTGGGGGCAAACCGAAAGGAGGCAGCGGTCGATGATCAGGACTCCTGCCAGCTTCCAGTCAGCACGGGCGTTTTGATCCTTTTCAGTCCACTCGGTAGAGTGATTACGCTTATCTCTGGTACGGGGTGCAATTCAGCAGTGCTGCGCTAAACCATCAGGAGCGTTGGGAGGGTTTTGGCACTGTCCCTACTGGCAGCAGAAAGCATCCACTCAGTCTTATCTCCTTCCTTTATTCATCCCCATGACGTTTCCCAACTCCTCCCAGCTCCTAGTTTAATTTTACCACTGAATAACATGCTGCAGTTTATTCAGCTAGGTCCTCGCATTTGAAATGGGAATTTCTTTATATTAACTAATGAATTTGAGACAGTTATTGTGGGGGGAAGAGTCAGGAATACAAAAGGTATAGATAGTAGAGGCAGAATTAAGTGTAGCTACCTTTAATAACGAGATATATATATTTGCTTTAATACTGAGAGATGTATACATATATAAGTTGTCTATCAGTATTATGTAGAGAGAGGAACGTTTTAAAATACATAAATCCTTGCAGAGGACCGTACAACACCTAGTTCTTCATCACCGAAAGATGTGACAGAAATGGAAATGAACCTTTGAAAATCACTGGGTAATTTATATGTTATAGTGCTCCCCACTAAAAGAAGACAGAACTCATTACAGTAACCATGAAAAGGAGTTCAGAGGCCAGCAAGTTGGAGAAGCAAAGATGTTAAAGGCTGGATCCCCACCTGCGATAAATCAATACACCACTGATTGAATCAACAGAGCTTCTTTAATTCCACGCTCTTTCCATGAAGTAAGTTCTTCTTTGTAAAAATTTTCCACTGCATTTAGGGATGGAAAAGGTTAGGCAGTTTCTTATTTGGGGAACACAAACAATCAGGTGTAAATTCTGATGTTAAAAATTTTGTAGCTCTGCTGAAGCAAAAGAAGCAGCTGCTTGCACCTGCCGTTGATCTAATGCAGCTTAGCACCTTTCTAAAACATCTTCTAATGTCTCCAAGCACTCGCTTGCAGGTTTGTCATCTTGTTTTAATTAGACAGGGGGGGGAAAACCCTTTAGAAAGTTAAAGGGAAAGGCTTGAAGGAATGGAATGCAAAGATCTGTGGGCTAAGAGAAATAAACAACAAACTAAATTAAGTTTTAAACAAGGACAAAAAAGGACTAAAACTTAACTTCTGAATACATGAAAACTATTCAAAAATTGCAAAGAACTTTCAGTGTAAAACTCCCTACATTCTGGAACTGATCCCAAAAAGGGATAAAAAGAAATATAAATGGTGAAATACATCAGAATTACTGTGATTTGTGATATTTTAAGAGAATTTATGGATTTATAAAGGTGGTATTAATAAAGATTTCTTTTAGATTTTTGCAGAGGCAGAACACTACTCACGATCTCTCATACACATAACTAGAAATTAGAGTCAGATAAATAGCATGTCTTACCCTTTAAAGACTGTTGAAAGCTGAAATTCTTGTGCTAATGTTGCAAAAAAAATGTTTTCCCACGTTGGGATACAAAGAAAAAATACCACTTTTTCATATAACTTTCTAACCATATAGGAATAACCCAAAGCAAACTATCTGGGAACATATTTCTTTTCAGCTTTGTTCAACACAATCTCCCTTCACTCAAGATCTCCTTAGGCTTTGTAGGAATTGTGTTTTAAATACTTCCTGTCACCATTCTTTTGCAGTTTGGGGTTGAATGCTGTTTCCTGAGAGATACTTTGCTCCTCTGATGTCTCTGACCAACATTTTTCAGACCTCGGGGTTAAGTGTGATCCATCATGCAGTGACTTTGGCCTGCATAGGAAACTAGTATTATGAGATAACCTGAACTGCAGCTCCAAGGAATGTTGTAGAGGAAATGGGGAGCCTGAAGAGTGCGAAACTACTCCAATTCTGCTTGGAAAATATTTTAGAATAACTAATATCCAATCAAAAGGAGTTTCTTACTTCTTACTCCAGTGAACAAGCAAAAAGTTGGGGAGGAAACTCTTAACTTCCTTCCTAAATAGAAATACAGTGGTTTTCATAGAAACTCAGGCAAGTAGTATAAGTCAGGAAGCCAATTTACCCTGTGGTCACTTCTATATTGCTCTGGTAATGAAGATGAGAGCACGTAATTACCTTAGCTTCACTAGTTTTATTCACTTTGTTTTCAGCTGGATGTAAAGCAAGCTAATTCTCAGTGGGTTTTAAACACTTTGACACTAATGCTGGAGGATAAATAGAGTTTCTGAGCCGTCTAAAAGCTGATGAGGGGACCGTTTTACCTCTCTGCTGGTCACAAGGCAGCTAAAGAATCACTACACAGGCTCAGTGCTCACAAAGCTGGAAGACTTTCATAATCATTTGTGGTGGAAGAAAAAGAACTTTTAGCTTCATGTCTTTCCTCCACCAACCCAGACCAACGGCTAGGACATTTCTCAGCAGAACTGCCGCCTGCCAGCAACGGATTACACTGTTTATCCACCTCACTTGAGGCTAAAGTGTGCCCTTCCACTCTTGTTATGTTAACCCTTCATACCAAACGCTAAGTCTTGCCTGCCTTGTGTATGACATTGGCAGGCACAGGGGAGTTACAAGAAAAAGGCTGATTTTGGCTCCTCACAGCAAAATAATGAAGATGGATCATTTGTGTATATTTTCAGATGCTGTGCTGTCATCGCTAAATATTTTCTGGCTGTGTTGTCTCAGTCATATCCATCTGTAATACAGGAGGTTCAGGACTTAATCCATGTTCGCAAAGTTGAGGATATTTTGTTTGAATCTTAGATGGTGAGTGCCCAGGAGGAGACTTGTCATTACCATTCTGCTCTCTCACACGGAGGCAAGGTCGGAACAGTCATTCCATAAGCCAGCAAACCTCAGCTCTGCTTCACTAGAAATTATTAACAAATATTCAATATCAGATTTCCTGCATCATTTGCACTACGCTGCCAAAACAGAGCCATCAAAGGATATTAATGTTCTAATGCAAAATGGGTGGAAGTTTATTAATTAAAACTCTTGTAATAAATATATAACTATGTATTTAAAACTATAAGGCACTTGCCTTATAGTTCTAAACTGCAATACATGTCCTTCTCATTTAAGTTTTCCAATCCTTTAGCTTAAAATACTCCCTGAACATTTTTTGAGTATCTGATTCAGATTGATCTTACTGATGACTTTGGTTTTGTAAATGGACCTAGAGAACTGAATCCTTCCAGGACCAAACATTTCAAGCCAAAAATAATCTTATAAATAGATATTTCAGTGTTTTGGGTTTTTTAATCAGACCTAAAATTATGTTTTTTCCTCAGATAAAATAGGAATAAAATGTCTGGGGTTTCTTGTTTGTTTGTTTGTTTGTTTTCACAGAAACAAAACTGGTATACTTTTGTTTACAGTGAAAAAATGAATATCTCATTTAAGATCTTGGAAACATTCAGTGCCAGCACCAGCTATTCTTAATGATCTGGGACTGGTGGCAAAGGGCTATGCTATGCCTTCATGTCAGAGCTAGACTCTGGATGCATTTTTGAGTATAGAGGATGACTATTCAATTGCAGCTTTTAACAACTGGCCTGAGTAGGTGGTAGTGTGAAATAACTGCAAAAGTGAGTGTGCCTCAGACCCTTGCAGACAAAGCAAAGTCACATCTTATTACCCTCCTCTGCCTGTTGATGTGATTTTGTAGCCTCAGTGTGCACAAAGTGTTATCTTTGTTTCAGTACTGTTTACGTCTTCAACTAGCTATTCTGTTCACTCACCTCCTTGTTTGCCTCCTACTCCCTACACACTATCACTGTACTCGACTTTTTTTACACAAACCCCAGAATCGGTCTTAGGAAAGTGTAGGTGATGTGTTAAGCACTTGGTCATGACCAGAGAATGTGTGTTATACACACAATCCACTCAGGCAGAGAACAAGGAGGTGAAATTGTCTGTAAATGGGGGTCCTGATAGCAGC
This sequence comes from Megaceryle torquata, assembly GCA_024611175.1. NCBI lineage: Eukaryota > Metazoa > Chordata > Aves > Coraciiformes > Cerylidae > Megaceryle > Megaceryle torquata. Next base: position 119,380 of record JANIJG010013603.1, on the reverse strand, counting down.
CTGAACACTGAACAGCAGTTACAATGACAGATCAGCACTTCAGAAAGAAGTCACTGTAGATCACACTGTATTGACACATCCAGCTCATCCCTGCTGAGAGATGAAAAAGAGCCATGAACTGAAAAATATCCTGAAACTGAACTGAAAAAAATTTTAGTCTGAGGCACCAATTATGTTCAAGCTGAAATTCATAAGCATGGAAAGCACCATTGTCAAGAGTTAGGGCTGGGCCGGCCACTAGATGAATGACAGACAGTCTCAACCCAAATCCCTTCCCAAAGGGAAAGAGAATAAGAGAGAGAGACTTATGCACTGGAAAATAAAATTAAAACAGCTTTAATGAAAATAATAACAACATGAAATATATTCAAATATATGCAAACCTAGTATCAAACCCAACCCCCTGATGGCAATTACATCACTGTCACCACTGATGCTGTGGAACATCTGGGGAAGTCCCAGACTGGCCTCAGTGACAGACAGGAACTGGATTCGGGAGCTGGATTCAGGTACTTATGGATCAGGGTCGAAGGCAGGATGGACAGACTCCTCCTTGGACACTGGCCATTGAAGAAGAGAGCTTGACACTTGTGATCCCTCAGCTTTATACTGAATGTGACATAGATGGGCTGGGATCCCTCGCTGGTCAGTTTGGGGTCACCCGTCCTGTCCGCTCCTCCCTGCAGGTGCTGCCTTTCACTTTCTGCACCCCCAATGTGGCACACAAGATCCAGCTGTGGTCTGCACAAGAGCAAGTATAAGCAAGAGCCTTTCTGCACACCAGTCCTTGGTAGTAACTCTGAACACCAAGCATTATCACTGCGAGAAGCAGCCACTGTCTGCAAAAATATATTCTGTTAACTTCAGAAAGTGCAGATACTTAGAAGAGACTGCACTGAAAAGTAGAATCACTGAATTAGTTCTGTTCTGGCTCAAAGCAGGACAAGCAGACACCCTAAAAGCACAGACCATACAACCCCACCAGGCATCTGGGCAGGGAGGACCTCTCTGTTTGGCATGCAGTAGTACAACTTCTTAATCAATTCATACTGAAATGCAAAGCCCCATCTCTGAATGGTTTTTACGTCTTCCTTTCACAGGGACAGCATGACTGTCCCCTCCTTTCCTGCTCCCCCCACCACTCTTTGCAACCCACGTGCGACTGCAACACAAGCATTAACTGCTAACCAAGCTCCGCAAGAGTAGGGAGTGTTTTAACAGCACAAACCATTTATGTGTGAGCAGGGGCATGTCTGCTGGCTTTTAATAAGTAACCCAAGGACAATTCCATAGAAGTTTTGAATGTTCTTCATTTTATTAAGCTGATTCAGAATATCATCCCTGGGAAAACCACAGTGAAGCATGGAAATTGCCTTAAAGAACTTGAGACGGGACTGCAACAGAAGTGACATGTGGCATTTCTCTCAGTCAGTGCGGGGTAAGGCATGTTACATGGTTATTTTTTTCCAAGTGAAACAATTACAACTTGCTGTAGGTATCACATCACCGAAGGAAAGCCTGTGGAGGTGGGGTGTGACAGAACTGCATCGCATGCTAGGAAATTGTTCACTCTAGCTGGGCATTTTTAGGAGGATTTTCTGCAATGTGCTCACTTGCTCAGTCAGAACCAGATCTGTTACCTTTTTAGATACAGAGCAGCATCCTTTCCTTTCCTGGGATATTTCCAAAGCAGAAGTCTTGCACGGAAGGAGGCAGAAGGTTGTGGAAAATTAAGGGAAGAGACAGGGAGGGTATCAAGATATGATGAAGAAAGTGAACTAATCCCTGAGGATATAGAGTTTGGTATGGACAAATTTAGACATGTGATTATTTGTTTAGCATTCTGGGCGTAGCCCAGTGTACTCATGCCTCCATAAAGAAATGAGAGATTCCTGGAGTTTTGCTTTATTTGGGCTTGATGTGAGCCAAAATATTTGTCTTTATCATCTCCGTTCTGACTGCAACGCTAACTACCGCCTTGCTACAAGAATAATCCCTAATTTCAGAAGAGCTAGCCTCGAAAAATACTTCTATTTGCTCTCAGGATAAAATTTCATCTTATTCATTTCATAATGTTTAGGCAGAGATCATGATAATAAAGAGAAAGCCAAGATGTATACTTAGGCTATAGATAGTTCCATGAAAACTGTTGTTAATTCCTTTAGATTGAAGCTGCTTGCACAGATTTCAAGTCATTACACAACAAAATGATGTCTTGCTTTATGGTAAAAGCAAAGCCTGCAGGGATAGAGCCTGCTTTTAACAAACACCTCTGGCTACTGAGAGAAGCCATTGATACTAGGGAGTTACCTTCAGCAGGAATTTCTTGACAAGGAGAAAAAACATTGGATTAAACACTAAAGCAAAGATGAAAATCAAACACAGCATGTGTATTAAAGAGAACATACAGGAAATCACCTCGTAACAGTTGTAAAGCCCTGTAAAGTTTCCTATTGTTACTTGCGTGACCAAGCTTGCATGACTCATGCAGTAGGCTTTGCCAGTCATGGACAACTGTGTGACCATGCCCATCTCTCTCTAATAAACACTCTCTCTTGTCCTCTGCTCAGCACGTGGTTTCTTCCTTGCAGGTCATTAACCTCAGTTGCTATTCTGGTCCTTGTGGTGCTTGATTAAGAAATGGCTCATTACAGAACCGCAGTGAGACACGTGATGGAAAACAAAATATGTGAGTAGGAACCTTCTCTACAGTCGCAAGTGTGGCTTAAACGTCGATGATACTTGGCGAGAGAGATTTGCCATGACTGAGTAGCAGGACAGTGTTTGGCATGAGCTGCCTTAGAGGGCAAAGAGAAGAGTTAGTTAGAACTTTAACTTAATTTCAAGCATGGGCCGCCTGAAGCACAATCAGCCTCAAACCGATTGTGACTTTTCAGTCAAAAGAACATGCTGTCTTTTTCCATACCCCTCCTTCCTGTGGACTTAAGCCCATGCCACTTGCTCAACTGGTACTCTTCCAATACTGAACCCTAACGAATTCACATTTGAGCCCTGCTTCTGCAGTTCATGGAAGGCCCTGCTGAGATCACTGCTTCCATCGAGTACTGATAAAGTATACATTCCTGGGAACGGAGGCCAACAGGCACGGGGCAGCCCAGGTCTGTGCTAATGACCTGCCTACAGGACTCTAGGGGCATACAGACTGTCTGCTGGGGATGGGCCTGGAACGGTCCAGCTGCCAGACCTGCCTGGAAGCTGCTGGGGATGCCATAATTTGAAACAGCCCCAGTTCAAGATTGGGTCTTCCTAACCGTTCACTGGTTCACAGACAATCTCAGAGAGCTTAAAATTATAGACAGATGCATTAAATGCTTTATCTGTAGACCCTGAAAGAGTACTTAGGCAGCTAGATGAGTTACCTTCCTGAGTCTGGGAAATACCCTACTTTTAAAAGAAAGATAGGCCAAGATGTGAGCTGCTCTCTTCTACGCAGAAGCTTTTTATGAGTGTTCAAACATAACACCTCACGAGTTTTCTCTTCTTTGGTAAGAAGTTCTTTTTTTTTTTATTTTTCATCATATGTTCTATGTAAATGTTACATATTTAATCATTGCTTCTGTCATCTTCCAGGTCTTCTCTGATTTGAACTTGGTCAGAACTGGATTATACATCCCAGCTGATGTTTCACCAGAGTGCTTTATGTATCTTGCAGACTAGACACCTCTTTATATGTAACAGTGTGGAATGTGTCTTCTCTGCACAAGAATGGGGCTGTGATTCCATAGATCTTCTTCCTCATCTAGGGATCGTTAAAACCTGAAGGTACCTCTCCTCCATTCCCGTGTAAGTAGTGGGGCCAAACTTCTTCATGTAGCTTTAATCTGACTTTTGTCCTTGGCATTTATCTAAGTAAGAAAAGACTTTTATTACAGATAGTTATGCAAGTTCTCTTCAGCTAAGCTGCTTATCATAACAAATGAGTAGCAGATAAAAGTATGCCTATTGTTGGAAGACTTTTTTTTGTTTCCCAGAACCGTACCTATCATTGGCTACCCCTTTTCTGCTACAAAAATGCTGAATTATTCCTTCAGTAAAGACTATCTCTGGAAAAATTCCATACCATCAGATGAAGGTAATTATTACATAAATCCAAAATATGTGCCAAACTGATAAGGAATGTAACACATCAATACAGCAGAGAAATCTGTAATGCTCAATAACTCCAGTGCCAAAACATAGCTATAGATCAGCAAGTGTAAGTCCTTTATTGCACATTACTTAATATATAGCTTTCTCTTGATATGGGAGTACAGAGCCCTGCAAGTCATGAAACAGGGGAACTCTGAAGTGAAAAATATTTGTGAAACTTACAATTTTTGTCTGAATACTGTGAGAATGTAGAATATTTAACACAATAAAGTGCTAGTAAGTTGTACGTAGTAGGTACAGAATAATCGGTTACTTATTTTAATTAATACTATATTTATAATCCTATTTAATCTCACTTTACTAATTCTCAGACAAGAAAATGGGTTTACAGTCGAACTACATAAAAGCTAACTCTGTAAATTGTACCAGAAATAGCTCTGAAAATCAACGGCTCTCAGAGTGTGACCCTAATTCATGACTATTCCCCTGCATTTCCCCGTTCTACCCCTTGGCAAGCCCACAGCTCTGGATACATACCTTTCACTGCATAATCTTTGATCTACCCTGTTAATAGCTATGAGCTGTTGTAATTATTTTGATAATTTATCTGATTATTTTTTAATGAAAGGGGAAATACTGCATAAGGCAAGTAACCAAGAAATGTGTATCAGAACCAAATTTGACCTTGTTTGTGAATCTTGCTTGGAATTTCTTCTTAACACTTCTCATTTCTTTAGCCTGGGTGTAAGAGTACAAGCGAAATTCAAATGTGAGCATACCTGCTGGCTCAGGTCTGGCACTAATGCAATACTCTAGAAGGTGAATGTCGATGAGTTTTCAACAAACCTTCCAGCTCTGAAGTGGTACCATTGGTATTCTTAAAATAATATGTAAATAATGTTGCAATAAATAATTTCTAAAATAACCCACTCTTTCCAACTGACATTTCCATCATTTAAAGAACATAACGCTGGTATTAATTTTTACATTTAACAAAACATTTTCGACACATACTAAGGAAAAAAAATCTTTCCTAGAGATGTTGTCAGACCCTTTATTAAATTCTGGAAACTCCCACAAAAGTGATGTTTGATGTTTGAAAGGGAAACAGCCTCCTGTATTGAAGATCTCCATTAGACAAAATGTTCCGAGCTAACCTTCTGCTTCCACTTCTTCTTCTTCTCTGTCTTTACTTCAAAGCTACCATCTCATACGCGGAGGACCGTGTGGGTGGAACGTATTTCTTCGGCAGGTAAGTGTGCTTGTGGATGCGTGTCCAAACCACCCTGGGAAGAGCGCAAACTCGCAGAGAAGCGCGTGTGGTGTCCCCCTAGAAGGCATCGCCCCTTTCAGCATCTATTCGGGACTTCAACCACAAAGTGGTGCTGTTGCAAAAGCTAAAGCTTAATGGGGACCACCTCCTGCTTCTACCGCCACCGCAGGCATACCTTAACCCCCATACAATTCTCCGCCATTTACATACTCACATGCCTATCTTCTCTATAAATATTCATTGTATTTTCAACATCAAACGCGATTACAGCGGTGACTGTTAGTATGTCGAGGAAAAGACACATCTTCAAAGTTTATAGAATGCTACATATTTGAAGTCTGATCAAGTGCCTAATTAATCAGATCAATGTCTACTAATTATTCCAATTAAAATCCCCAGAATTTGAAGATGACATTTTATAGCAGGCTTTGGGCAATACTTCAAATTCTTCAAGACAGAGACTTTTTCAAAGTAACTTTTTTTTTTTCTCCCCCATGTCAGAACCTCAGATCCCAATGACAACATGTGAAACAAGGTGACCATTTGGGAGCTTTATTGTTTCACATCAAAAATCCAGAAACATGTTGAAAATATAAAGAAAAAAACCCACACTTGTGCTAAGAGCTAGCAGTGAAAAGACTCAACCACCCCCAGAATAATAGATGAAGATGTAAAAATGCTTAGAGAAAAAAAACCAGCTTCAGAACAACAGAAACGTCTTTAGAGGAGAGGCTGGAAAACTGCAAGGACCAAACATGTCTCCACTTTCTCTAGCTGTGAAAACACCCTGTCTACAATACTTTTTACAGTGCACACATATTTGTCAAGATTAATCTCAGACTGCAAGGCGTCTGATTGCCCACAGCCCCAGACACTGGTGCAGGACAAACCCTTCCCCTCGTGCAAAGCGCCAGGCTCTGGTAGGTTTGCTTCCCATCAGAGGTAGGCAGCCCCGCTAACCAGGACATTTGCTTGTAGCCTACTTACTTGGCTTTTGGGGGTTTTTTTTTGCTGGGCTAGCTGCAAACGCGAAGTTCCTGGGCTAGGGCTGCCTTCAGATGCTTAACCCTTTGCCCACCTCTGGAGGAGCATTCACCAGCCACAGAAATTTTGTATTCCTAGCACTGTTTGTCTACTTCAGGAGATTACAAGCCGAGTAACATTTCAGGCATTCCTCAAATCTGACTACAGTGCTGGGGCTGAGGGGCGGGACGGATTTTATTCTGATTCCCTACTCTTAGCTGAAAAAGCTCTAAAATGGATGGAAACAGCATTCAGTCAAATGGCAAATACAAAAAGGCTCAAGAGTTATTCAAGGACCGAGTGGGTTTTTTAATTGGCAGAACAGCAAGTTTAAGTAGGGAATTCTTAGGAGGCAATGGTAGGAGACGACTCTTTCCTTCTCCATCTGGGCAGTTAGAGGTGATAAGAGACTCAGGCAGAATTTATGAAACAGATACAATTTGAAGAGTTTGAAATTCCCTTAATAAGATTACTTCATGGTTGAAAAAATTCAGATAAAGGACAACCACAACAAACAACATTGACTGCATTTCAATCCACAGTGGAAAATATTTCAGTAAATCTCTGACAGCTATCTTGGTAGATTAAAATGTCTTAAAGAAGATGGTACAATGCTTTGACAGCATGAGAGGGCTGATCGTCCTTACACAGGGAGGAGAAAGAAGGAAAAATCCTTGGTTAAATAATAAAAGAAAATTTATGAGCTAGTAAAGGAAGTACTCTTTAACTAAACAATCTGGTGAGTTAAGACTTGAAGTGTTGTATTGTATCTTATACAACCACGTTCTTAGGGCTATGACTTGCTCAATTATGCTTGAATCAAACAGAAAAGAAAGATGACTTAAGCATGTAAATTTAGAGGGAGACTTAGAGGCACGCAGCTAAATTTATCAGCCATCTCTGCGAGCGATCACTCTAAATAAAAAGTTTGGAAACCAGTCGCCGCTGGTTGCTGATGAACTTTCCATGTTTTTGGCACTTACCATCCTTTACTTAATGGACTAATCTGCAAATCAAAACAGGAGGAATATTTGGACACAGAGCTATTCTAAGGTTTGTTCTTAACCGTGGATATTTCTCCCAACACTTATTTTTGCATCGGTGGGGGAGGGATGGGGACTAAAAAAAAAAAAAAAAAAAAAAAAAGTTAAAGTTTTGGGAGTAATATTAAAAAAACCCCCACAACAACAAACCAAACAACACAAAACAACCAAACAAACAGGAAGAGAGCAGCAGCTAATAGCATTCTAGTTCCGTGTCTCGATTTCACCTGTTTTCCATGTCCTATAATGACTTCTGAGTAAGGGTAAGAATAGCAACACACGCTGGCAGTTTGAGCAAAGGGTGTGCGTGTGGGAGACAGAGTCGGGGGAATGAGGGTGGGGGGGAGGGAGGGAAGGGGGCGGAAGTGGATGGACCATTAGAGTGCAAACCCAGAGACATTCCTGCAATAAAGTAGTTGTCTTCTGAGAATCGCAGTCCGGAAGAGACGGTTGTGATTTAACAAAAGAATTCTCTACAGTGTTCCCTGGTGCTAATGCTGTTGTTAATAATATGAAAAGATTTCGCCAGGAAGAGGAATAAAACCGTCAACTGACTTAAAAAAAAAAAAAAAAAGAAAAAAAAAAGAAAAAAAAAAGAAAGAAATAGGCACATGCCGGGTTTTTTAATAGCACACGGGGGGGAATGACCTTTACCATAGTTTTGTCATTTTCAAAAATTGCTTCATTCTCTGAAATTCCCCAAGCAGGCAAGGTTATTACAAATGGTAGGTAGGGAAAGCAGAGCGTGGCAATAAAAGGGTTAATCTGCAGAGCACAGAGCCATCTGGCTGAGCTGGTTTGTTATAATCGAGCAGATTATGTTCACGGGACTCAGAGTTTAAGGCTCCTCTCCCATAGAGCAACTCTGCACAACCCAAGCGGACCAACTTTGGGACTTTGAATGAACATATTTACATCCACCTTTCTCTTCATGTCGACTTTTCTGGAAACATTCACACGGATGCCATGGTTACTCCTACCACGGTAAGGGAAATTTGACGTTTTCTAATAGGGTCCTAAGAGGGCGGGGAGGGGAGGGGGGGGAAAGAGGGGTCCTTTAAAGAAGTACAATGGGGGGGGTGTCTTGTAAGCAGTAGATCTGTCCCAAATGTTGCCTTTCCTATTGTGCCTCCTCCTTCCCCCACCCTTACTTGCCCCGTAGCTTTCTTTAGTCCTGAGGTTTCTCTCTCCTGCTCTGCACGCTGTTGTTCAGGTCCCTGGCAAGAAAACAGCCCAGGAGAAATATGAGGTGCTAAAGGAAACTGATTTAAGAGGCAAAAGCAAAGGAGACTCTTGGTTTTACTTTAAGAGGGAAACCAGCAACTTTAGGTATAACAAAAGGGGTTGAAAATCTTGAGCGTGGATTGCAAGAACCAGCGTATGTAGCATGCTTGCCCTCGGGGAAAGTTAGAGCCCATGACAAGCAAAGTCAAAATTCCTAATTTCTAGACCTCGCCTGTCTCAGGTAACTAATTTTACGGCAGCTTTTTTTTTTTTTTTTTTTCCTCGTGGCTGTTTTTTGTTTGGTTGGTTGTTTTGTTTTGTTTGTTGCTTTGTTTGTGGGGTTTTTTTGTTTGTTTGTTTGGGGTTGTTTTGTTTTGTTTTGTTGTAATGTGCCAGACACTGAAAACCCTATTCGTGACCTTTGCATCAATCCCCATTTCTCCTCACACCCAAACACTAAATTCTTTGGGAGGAATTGGAGATCAAAGGATTCCCTGCACATCTGTGTCTAGGTGAAAAAGATACACTCAGTCTGTGCTAGGATGGCAGGAAAACTATTCTTACGCTGCAATTTCCAGCGTTTGGTAAGTGCCTTCTAGGAATGCAGCACATAACTAATCGACAGAGACGCACATATAGAGAGGAAAATAGAAAGCTGTTTCTCATCTAAACAGCTGAAATGCAGCTTAAAGCGTCAGTTACTGGCGAGTCCTTATGGAGACTCCGAAGTGCTATTAGCCAAGAGGGGAAAAAGTCCATGAATGGTTTAGATAGTTTTCTGATCAGTTCTTAATCCTTCATTAAAATAAACGGGAAAGCTCTGTGTTGGTCCTATCTCTTGAACTATAAATATGCAGTATCCGGAGAGATGGATATTTTGGATTGAATAGGGCTGCTATGTGCACATTCTCTGGTTCCTATATTGCAAAACCAGTTATTTAGAGATGACTCTGTGTGTTTGAGGGGGGTTGCTTCCCCTCCTTCTTTTTAAATAGACAGGGATATGTGCTGGATGGTCCCGACAATTGTTACGGGCTGCAACCTTTCAGAAAGTACTCTGCTCTTAAGCTCCTGTGATTTGTTGCATGAGAAGTGCAAATGGTATGTCAAGTTTGCCTTTACATTGTCCCTTCAGGAAAATACTCTAGACAAATAGGAGAGACATTCTCAGGCACAGAAATACCCGGTCTGTGCCAGCCCGTAAGTGGAGGAGTGGTGCAAGAAACACCTATAAACAAGATGCAAGGAAAAGGATAGAAAAAAAACCAACCCCACCACCTCGTTTTGTGACAAGGCAGACAAAAGCAGTAGAGAATGGAAGAGAGTTCGGCACGGTTCCAAGCTACTAGTAGTAAAAAGACTGGTCTTAGATACACGTGTCAGTACCAGGAGCTCTGTGTGTGAGCGTGGCAGGGTGAGGAAAGGAGATGGAGGAAAAGGAGATGGGGGGAAAGTGTTACATAATGAAAACAAACTGGTGTGTGTTAAGCCTTGTGTATTGGGGTAGTAAGGGCAGGTGAGCTGTGCAAAGGTGGGCAGCTTAAAAGGGGAACTGCGGCAGGTCAACTGGAAAAAGAGGGTCTTCGTGGGTGGAAAAAAAGTTCAGGAGCTCAGAAGGGGAAGTAACACTTGGGAGGGATGGGAAAAGGTGCAGGCTGGGTGAGGATATGAAAGGGACATACAAAGATGCTGGGGGCTGCAAGGGGGAGGTAGGATATGGAGTGGGAGTGGAGGAAGAAAGGTGAAAGCCCGGGGCACAAAGGATGTTTGGAGGAGGAAGGAAAATTCTAACTATTGTCTATTTGGAGAAAGGTATGGAAAATAAACAGCTACATGATGCCTGGGGGGGCGGCGTCTAAAGGAGACACCTTTGATTCTGTCAGGAAATAGATACGAGGATGTACTAGTGAGGAAGGTGTTACAGTATGAAAGGGAAAGCTTGCGTGGTAATGGGAATACATGCTGACAAGAGGAATGCAGAGGAAAAAAAGGAGCTGGATGGAGATAGGGTATGGTGATGGGAAAAGGGCACAGGGATCTGTGAAGGTGCGTTAGGGGGTAGTTGCTTAAAGAAATTTCAGAGGAGGTTGGAAGCCAGCTGGAACGTGCTGCCTGTTTGCAAGGGAGAGGCAGAACTGGGGGAAAAGCCATGTGAACGTGCTGCGAGGACACACAAGACAGTGGAAATCATGGGACAGAGTCAACTGTCACAGCAATATGAAGACATGGCAGGTCTTGAGAAGCATGAGAATGGGGAAAAAATCAGGAATGTAGGGGGCATAGGCATGAAATTAAGAGCTAGGGCTTTTTAAGGATGCCTAGGTGAAAGACGATTTAGAAGAGGTATAGGGCAAAAGAGCACAGGGTGAGAGGAAATCTGGGGTTGAATTACTCTGTAGGCAAATAGAGAAAGTAGTGCAAAGGTGCAGGAGTGGCTTGGCCAGCAGACACAGAGGATGCCTCCTTACTGGGTAGTTGGGATAACAGGGGGAAAGAACAGGGGAAGCAGCTGGGGAAAGGAATGGAAAGGAAGGAATAATGTGAGGTATGTGGGAGGAGAAGCACACATACCCAAAAAAAAAAAAAAAAAGATTTTCTGTTAAGGGAGACGTCACAAATTTGCTTATGTTTCTGTGGTAGGTACTGGCTATGTGAAGCAGCAAGAGGGAAAGGAACAAATATGCTAGCAGAGAAATGACTAAAGATATAAAGGGGTGGGAGGAGAAGGAATGAGAAGGATAACTACCTGGAGGGCTGTATAAACCACACGGCTGCACTAAGGTCAGAAGTAAAGTGTGAAGCGTGTGGGGAGGTGAGTGCAGTTAGGAGCTGTAGGGCTTGAAGTGGAAGTGAATGGGAATGACAGTTGGTGTTACGGGGGGGAGAAGCTTAGCGTGGGTCGACACTCAGTGGTGTGCAAGCGAGGAAGTTACCCGCCAGTTTGTGTCTGCTTGTACAGGCTGTGGCAGGGAAGGTGAAAGGGGTGAAAAGTTGTGTCTGATAAGAGATTTGTGCACACAGCATACTCCGAGTAAATGAAGTACAGGTAAGGATTGCAGACCTGGGTGTGGGGCCTGGGAGAAGGGAAAGAGCTTCTGGGGGAGGGAAGAGTGATGAGGAGTGAGGAAAAGTTTATGACGGCTTAAGCCATCTGTAGTTAACTGCCCCTTAGTTTAAGGGAGGCTGTCTGAGCGTGCAAGGGGCTGTCACGGCAGCCTGAGAGCAGGCTGGGAGTTAAGTGCAAGGGGAGAGCATGTAGGAGGCACAGGTAGATGCACGTAGTCAGGGATGATTGGTGCACACCTATGAGATGTTGGGTGTGTGTGCAGATGTGTTGTCCAGTGTTGTGCTTTCGTGACTGGCAGAGTTGTAGAGGGAGGTGTGGGATGAGAGTGATCCAGCTGGTCTGCAGCAAGAACCTGAAATCCTTGAGGGGCACGTAAGAGTCCTGGGTTGCTGCAAGGGATGGATGGTGGTGTGGAAGCTACAAACACACACCCAGGAAGCCGTGCTGATGTGTAAGATGGCTACTGGAGGCCAACTGGAAGAATCACGTGTCCACTGCGTTTGTGGTACAACTCTCTGTGTCAAAATAAGTTATGTAAGGCACACAACAGAGGTGAGTTGCGTGAGTGCTAAGAAGCAATGTTTACATCGAGGAGGGTAGGGAAAGATGACTAACTGAGAAGGTGGTTTTGTGCGTGGGTAGCTATAGGACCAAACGTGCACTAGATGTGCTTGCTTTCTGCATGATGTGCACAGCAGGCAGACTCTGCTTTAGAGATTTTGCAGGCTATCCCTGAAGAGCTACAGAATAATCTCGAGAAAACCCCAGAATACCTAACTAAAATATTTACACCAGCTTCATTTAGAAGCATATCAATGCACCTTATTTTCATGCCTTGAATCTTCAGTGTAATATGCTGGCAGAGAGATTTTTCTGGGAGTATGAGGTTGTTAATAGGGCAGTTGGATGAAGATCCATTGGCTTGAAGTAGACATAGGGAGGACAGATGTTAGCCAAAGGAAACAAGGAAGGACTAGCTTTCTCCATGGCTTGAAGCATTTCTGGAGTAATGTGCAGCTGATTGAAGGTGGGAAACATAGGATGCATCTTGGGTGTAAGAGAAACACTAAGAACATATCTCCCTCAAAACAATTGCATATATTGACAACAGCTGTTCCTCAAATCTGTTCTTCAAACATCTTCAAATTGTCCCGCTCGCTTAGGGCTTTAGGGTGGTCTTAAGCGCTGTCCTACACTGGGTAGGAAAGTGTTCATTTCCATCCATAGCTATCAGAAGATTGAGAGAGATCCTGCAAAACTTGCACTGGGAGAAGGCGGTCCAATCACAGCTGCCAGGCTTGAAGGCTGAAGCCTCTGAGCCCAGCCCTTATGTATGAATGTTCGTGGATCTCTTTCCGTTTTATTCCAGGGATCGATTCCTGCCAAAAAAATAAGTATCCTATAAAATTCTTAGTTACTATGCAATTAGTCTTTGTGCAGCCACGGGCTGTGTCAGGGACCCATTGTCCTACTTTATGTGCTGGTTTCCCACTGCAGAGTCCAGCTCAAGCTCTTCAGCTGCATCATTTTTCCTGGCCCTGGTTGTAGTCAGCGGAAAGCCCCTTTCTCCTCTGGTGGTGGTGAACTTCCCACCGTGGCAGGCTGCATGTGGTGGGGACAGTGAAGCGCTTGTCCATGAGGGGGAGATGCACAGCCACAGCCAGCAGTCCCAGACACCGGGATTCAGCAGGGCTGAAAGCACAGACTGCAGCCTGCTCACCCACTGCCAGCAGCACAGCCCAGGATAGTGCCCTGGCTTCCTCCCCACTAACCACTGAGAAAATAAAAAGCAAACGGCGGCATCAGTCTGGCAGCTGTTGAGGGAAAAGAAAGGGATTGATGGGTACAATTAATACCGGAGTGTTGCAGGAAGGGGATCAAAGCATGAGCAACCAAGCTGTGCTCAAGTGCGAAGAGCGTGGGGTATTTGTGCCCGCCTGGATTCCTTTGTAGCCGTGACACAGCCAGAGAAATGTGTTTGCAAGGGCTGGAACATCTGGGTGCCCTGTAGGTCTTTGCTGCTGCGGGGCCGTGTGTGTCTCCTTGTGGGGACAAGGAGCGGGCAGCGGAGAGAAGAGGCGTGTGGGTAGGGATGACAGAGGTGGATGGCAGCTGTTTCTGTGTGGGAGACAACCAGCCCTGTTTGTACATCTGTCGCTGGGGGATGTGGGGATAAGTCACTTTCTGAGGGGACAGATGGGATGTGCGTGTGAAGAGACAAGTGGCAAGGGTAGATATGGCGTAGGTTCAAGGTTGTGAAATGAGTGCTAGAGGAATATACAGAGCTGTGTTCCTGATTGTATCATAAGCCTGGTGTCCAGAGGGGAAGGGGACTCCTCCCCAGAAAGCCTCAAGGAAGATTTACCTCCCAAGGAATTAAAAGAAAACCCCACCCAAGCACGCAGTTCTGTGTAAGATTCTCATGCTCTCCTTCATGTGGTACAAGCACCTTGCTGTGTGAGCAAGCCAAGCAAGGTGGCCCTTCCCTTCAGAGCAGCAAGCTTTTGGAAAGATCAGAACAGGATCGGTTACTCCTCCCTCTCATCTTTCTCTGCATTCCCTCCTTTCCACCTCTACACGCACCAAAGGGCCTTTCCCCATTTTTCCCAATTTTTCCAAACGTCACCGGAGCCCACGTTGGAAATTCCCCTCCACAGGAATGAGCGATAAAGACGCACGTGGATGAGGATGCTGGTGTGGCGGGGAAGGTGCTGTGCTATACGTGTTGAAACAAAGTGCACTGGTAGTCACCTGGAGCTCAGAGAAGCTCTGAATGTATTGGTTGCATTTCAGTGCACGTGGAAAAGATAGCCAGTAATTCCATGTTTCCATCAGGCAGTGCCGGGAAACCAGCGTGCATGAGTCACTGCCACTCTGCCCCTGCTTCAGAGGGAGTCACCACTTGCCCAGACATTTAAATGTACAGATTCCATAGCACAAACTCCATCTGTGTTATCTGTTCACTACAAATCTGTACCAGAGGTGATGAAAACAGTCTCGGAGGACTGCTTGCATCCTACAGGGTGAGGTTTGCAGCACTCCTCCAACTTTTTCTATGCTTCAGCTGCATGTGTCGCCCACAATGGAAGTACAGTAATAAATGTGCTGCTTCTCAGTCGCTCTTTCACACCTCTCAGCCATAAATTCCTTTATTTGGGGTTTGTCCCTGCTTTTTACGTGTTTTATCTTACATTAGTTGAGCTAGCATGTGAGAAAGTGTTAATCTAGTTAAATCAGAAGTATTTCTAGGATATACCCTACAAAAATTCACCCACATTTGCCAGAAATCTAAACTAAAATCGTCACAGGTATCTGGCAGTTAACTGGAGAGTTACAGAAGTAAGAAGTGCGTTGTGCTCTACACGAATGTTTAAAGGTTCATCTACTCACAAGTGAATTCAGGTTGTGAGTGTCAAATTTAAATCCAACAGCTGCTTCTGAATAGCTCTGTGGTTAGACAAGTTCTAAGATAGCATCCTCTCCTGTGGCTTCTGCCTCAGCAAGGAGGTGGACAAGCACACTTGTAAGATGAAAGCAGCTTGTGTCCCCTTGAGAGATGGGATTTGGACAGTATTTGGTTTCTGCTCCAAACCAAAAGCAGGCGTTATGGTTCTTAGCTATCAAATATAGACCTCCTAAATCTGATGGAGGCATCTAACCAGTTTTCCCAGTATGATGTGTCTGAGGTGAACCTGTAAGCACTACTATATGCTGAGATCTGTGATGAGCTTTGTTTCAGAAATACTAGATGATAATGACAAAAGTGATGCCTCAAGGGAATAAAATCTATAATGTATCAGCTGGGGAGGGGGGGTAATTTCTTTGGATGCTGAGGCTACAGTGGAAATATTTAAGAAATGCTTTGGAAGAATGTGGAAACGTGTCTCTGTGAGTCCTCTCTCTACCATTCCCCACGCTTTCCTACCCAGCCTTACTACGCGAGTAGTGTGCACAAAACCAAGCTGCAAGGTAGCAGCAAACATTAAGTCCGGTGACACCATCTTAGAAAAGAAGAAATTTACCCTACCCTGGATTATGTAACAAAAAAATTGGCCATTAAGTGGGATATGTCATTTCATGCCCCGGGGTCTTTCCTGGATTAGTGCATTCAACAATTAAAAAAAGATTTATTCAGCTCTTTGTTTTCAGCTGCTGCAATAAGTACAAAACTGTTTTCTCCACTCATTTCTCAAACAATTTGCACAGCCTTATTTTACATGACCAACTTCCCAAATGGAAGATGCAGGTAACTCCATAAAAAAGTGTTCCTGAAAGGATTGGTTTTCTTCTCTGTTTATTGATATTTGCATGTTCTCCTTCCTAGATCCCCCAACATTTAGAGCAACTTTCCTTCCTTGTTAATGTTTGCTAAATACATTTGACATGAGCTGTTCTTTGCTTAATCCTACTCTTTGTTTTACAAAGTGCGTATGATTTTTTTTTTTTTTATCCTTTAAGCTTTTTATTCTACTTTTTAATTATGTTTGTTTCAGTTTTGTGACCTCCCTCAACTTCATCCACATCTTCGTGGAACTAGAACATCCGGGAATAAAGGCAGTGTTCCAAAACCAGATCATTTTCATCTCTTTGACTACCTCCTGTAATTATACTGACTTTTTGCACTCTCTAGTCCTCTCTTCCCTTTCTGTCTTCTACTATAAAAGATCCTCTATGTAATAAATTGAGCACTAATTTATTGTTTAAATTGTGGCTAACTATTTTTCAATATTATGCTTTCCCAACTTCCTCCCTGACATTTAATATAGGTGCTTTGAATTGATTTTTCCCTAAACCTATTATCTTAGTCTTTTCCCCCCCGAGTCTCTTATTTTCTACCCATTTTTCTAACCACTCTCTGCCCCATGGAACATTTTTCTTCTATCCTTTTAGTCCTTTCTATTCCCTTGCAGCCCCTTCCCTCTCCTCTGTTCTATTTTTCCACAGTTGCACTCTGTAACGCTTTGACTGCTCAGTGACACAGCTGAAAAGTCTGGTGGTTCACCAGACGCTGCCTCAACCTCAGCCACCATCCTACCCCTGCCTTGATAGTTATAATTTACCAGAATCCAGTCTTATGGCTTACATCCAGTTTTCAGACCAGATTTGTTTTGCAGAGTAGATGGGGGACATGTGTAAGCTGAACACATATATATGTGCAGGGATGATGAGTGCAAGTGTGTGTGTGAATGGAAGAGCAGGCATCTGTGTGCCTGTGCTGTGGGAACACTGCATCCTATTTCTTTGTCCTCCTCTTTCTGGCCTTCCTAGCACCGTCCTTGCCTTCCCTTTAGGCCACATAAGACTGACGTAAGGTCTCTGGTTTTTGCACTGACCAGCTCGCTGCCCCTCTTGGACTTGTTCTGCAAACTTGTGCCTGCTTTCCTGTCAGGGAAAAGGAGCTCTGCTACTCACACAGGCAGTGTCTGGCCACAGGCTGGGCTCCCTCAAGGTGCTCCTACCCCATCCTCCCTGACTAGCACGGATCCTCCTCACTTGCGCTCTACTTTCAGTTCTCTCTTATGCACCAGTTTCTTTTGTAGCGTGGGGAAAACAGCTGAGTTAGACTGGAAGAAGTGAGAACCCTCAAGACTTTGGACAAAATAAACTTTTTTAATTAAAAAAAATAAATTAATCAGATGAGCAATGCATGTTATTAAAACATCTCCTATTTGCAGGGACTACCTAGCAGTTTCTTCAGACATATACCAAGCTGAAAGCAGCTGGAGTTCAAAACTCTTTGGCGTTAGTGCCAATGAGAGCTGTCACATTTTTGCACCTGATGGGCCTAAGGCCCAGAAAACAGGGTTTTCAAAAGCAGAGTTGACACTTCTTTTCAGAAGTGAATGGAAGTTTTAGCATCAATTCCAACAGAAGCACAGTTAATCGAATATTATGAGGATCTGAAAGCCCTACAAACTAGAACTCTTTCAACTATTCCTGACCTTGTAAGTAAGAATGTGAACACACTTTACAAGTCTGTGTGTTAAAGAGGAGTCAGTCTTTCTGCTTGGGCTTCTGTGGTGAGTACCACCATCTGCCAAACACATCCCGCGGTTCTTCTCTGTGGCAGCTGCACACAAAACATGAAGCAAGCCTTGCATGCCTCTGCTTGACACCATATTCTGGCCCTGCTTTATTTACTAGTATAGGTGCAACCTGAAAGTCAGCCCTGGAGAGGCTGTGTACTGGTGGTAAAGAGGGGCTGGTATAGTCTGTGTGCTTCGGTTAGCAGGAGTGATTTACAACAGACGATTTTATGGAGTAAAACTCTTTCCAAGATAGATAGAAAACACCTCACCGTACTGCAACACCTTTAGGAAGCTTTGCCTTGGTATGCCTTTCCTCCTGAATAGGCTCTATATGTACTTAGAAAAAAATGTTGAATCAATTCATTAATACAAAAATTATTCACCAAGTGACCTGGACAGAAACCTTCTTTTCCTGGTGAGAGGCTGCATGTTCTGTATTCAAACTGCCTTTATAAGTTTGAAACACTCAAGAGCAAGCTTTCATGTTGGAAGAGTAGCAATTACAGGCTCTGAGAAAACCAAAACAATATAAACAGCACAAGATGAGTTTCGGGTCGTGTTTGTTTGGGTTTTTTGTGTATTTTTTTGGTAACAAAACAAAAGCTTCATCGAATTAAATCTTTCTCTCTGAATCTAAAGCTGCTTCTCACATCTGCTAGGCTGGGGAGTGGTCTTCCCTGGAACAGTTTGCATCTTGGGGAAACATACATGTTTTTAAAGTCCAGGGGCATATTCTGACTTTCTTTTTTTTTTTTTTCCTGTCTTTCCTCTGTTAGGAAATCTTCCTCTTCATTTTGCGTTCTTCTCATAGTTCTCATATGCCTCATTCTTCTGAAATAAAAGCTGGTGACTCCTCAGTGTTTGCTGTCCTTTGAACCACCACTAAGCCAATCTGATTGGTTTAGTTGCTCTTTGGTGAGTTCATTTGTTTGCCTTAATCTTTCTCTGTGTCTCTAGTTCAGATTGTGCCTTTACTGACTCAGCTTCTGGTGCCAGGTTTGATATCAGCACCTCCACTGAATTCAGTGCATTTAGTTTTGATTTGTGCAGAAGTAGGAGTCCCCATCTGGGCAAATGTGGAAGTCCATCTGCCTGCAGACCATATTCTGACCTCAGTTACACCCATGCGATCCTACTAAAATTAGTGAGACTGGAACCAAACTTTAAATGTGAGTCTTGGTGTTTGTTCTTTAAAATCCATGGATGCACATCCGAAGCATTTTCGTATGTTAGATCACTGGTATACTTGATGGGAAAAATTGTAGCAAACCCCACCCCCCTTTAATTTTTTGGTTTTTCCTGGAATTTGCCAGTTCCTCAGAAACAAACCATTCCCTTGTTTGCTGTACTAAATATCAACCGAGTTCCCCCCTGGACACCGAAGTTTAAAAACCTGTTGGTTTCCCCTCCTGCTCAAAACCCTGACTCCTTGTTGACCCATCTGTTGGCTGCTAGAGACACCAGCCACCCACCAACCAGGGAACTGGTACTTGCAGCTACAAAGACAAAGCCAGTGAAGCCTGTTCACCTGGAGCAACCCAGGGATGATACTGTGCCCTCAAAGGGGCTCTGAATGTTGCTGGGCTTAGGAGATCAGGTGGAATTCCTCAGAACAGGAGAATTAAAACCAACAAAATCCATCTCCTAGTAGTGTATAATGTCTCCTCATATGGTCTGTGGTCCTAAGGTCTCAGCCAGTCAGAGAGCATCTTCTTCAAAGCTCTGTCATGTCTAATTTTAAATTCATCAGGTGGCAGGGTTTCCATCACTTCACTTAACCTTCATACCATCCCCCATCCAACCTGAGTGCCAGTCATTACTACAACACCGAGTGCTTTTCCACGTAGGAGATGCTAACAACAGCACAGTCCTGAGTGGCAGTAGAATGGTAGACAAGGTTTGATTTCGGGTTTGTTTTGGGTTTGGGTTTTTTTTTTATTTTTTTTATTGGTTAGCTTCTAGTGGTCTTTCTTTATGATGATATTCTGTGAGGAAGAAGAGAAAGGGTATCATTGTTGAAAATCATAACATCAATATTTTAATAAACAATCTGTTCTTGGAGATACATCCCTTTCTCTAGAGAAAGGCTTAACAGCATCTCCCAAAGATAATTGAGGTATGTCTGTAGCCCGTCAGCAAACTGGACAGAGGTCCAGAAAGTAACTTCAAACAAATTGGCATGCCTGCCTGCACAATACAGCACCTTGCTCAAGGAGAGTCTCCTGATCCTCCAAGCAGTTAACAAAACTGCACCACGATAACCAGCCTTATTTGTGCTTCGATGGCATCGCAAGGCTGCCCAGAAATAAACTGCTGAAAGACACCCTGTAAATCGGTGTTAAGACATCCCCGTGTGTAAAGAGGCTCGGGTGGAGGAGAAGAGACAGCACCCTGGAGTTAGAAATCTTGGGCTTCTAAGGGTCCTTTAAGGGAACTGTCTTAATTCATTAACAAGAAAAAGGAACAGACAGCTTCTTGCTATTTAAGATAGTCAAATGTGTGCACAGAGCCTTCCTTCATCCAGGTCCAGAAATTTGATTATTTTAATTTTTATTCATAAATATACTTAGAGAGTTGTTTATTTTAATTGCTTTCTGAATTTTCTCCCGATTAACTGATATTTTTTAATAACACATGGAAATTTATAGACTACAAAGTAGCATACAAAGTGATTTCCTGGTTACCTGGCAGATTTCCATTGATGGATTGCACTTTGTTGGGTTTTTTTTCCTGTCATCCTCCTGATGAATTTTCTTGAGTAGTCAGTTGCTAGCTCTGGAGATAACTAGGTTAACAGAGGCCTAATTCTGACCCCACTTACATGGAAGAAGCCTAATGGATCTCCAGGGAATAAGTTCATCTCGAGGCAGTGAAAATTTAGACCAGAGTCAAGACCTGAGAACTCAACAGAGAAACTATTGCAAATAACCAGGGAAATGAGATCGGTTGTTGCTGCACAAAAAGTTTTCTTAATATAGAAACAGTTTTCCAAATGTGAAAAAGCAAGACTTCATCTGAAATCCTTCGCTGAGCTAATCACAACCTCATACCACTCTTCTTTGTTTACTTATCTGCTTATTTTCTTTATTCCTGTTGCAAGTAGGTGCTGATGTGTTGACTCTGTCTCTTTCCATTTTTCTATCTGTGAATTTCATCCAGATGAATTAGGCAAAACCTGAAGAATGAAACCTGGCATTTTAACATTGTTCTGAGGCAAATAATCATAGGTGTCCCCACCAGCCTTCCACAAGAATGTGGTCTAGAATAAAGGACTTGAAAAGAATCTCAAAGATCCTTCTAAAAGCCATGAAATGTTTTACTGATTTTATTTTTTCCTTCCTTCCTTTTCTTATTGAGAAGGAGCAGATGGAAACAGAAGTAAACTCTGCCATCTGGAAAGCCTGAAAGATTAGGATGAAAAGGGCCAGGTGTCGAGTTTGTTCAGCACCAGCCCATCTTTGACAATTATCAGTATCAAAACCTAGTCTCGGTGAGGGTTAAGTTACACTGAAATGATTTTGGAAAGCCATTTCTTCAGTATTTTTTTCTCGGTCTAATTGTTCAACTGTCTCAAAAACTACACAGTTATGCACAAAGCCAAAAGAAATTAATTGGAAGTGTTACCTCTTGTAGCACAGGAAATTCTCTACCTTGGTCTTTCCTACACTGCATTTAACAATGCAGACTGGATTCCAGTTACAGCCCATTAGCTGTGTCATAGTCTTTTAATATGATGCTAATTAGAATTTATTTATGGGTTATTTTGATTTTTTTCTTATAACAATCTGAAATGGTAATATTGTACTTGTAAATCTTCGAGGAGGAAATCAGAAGCCTATAATCCATCATAGCTCAGTTCAGTCTCTGGATAATGTCAAATCCAATAACTTTTCTGGTTTAGATATTGAAAATTACAGAGGTATATGTTACACTTAAATATGTGAGTGTACCCGTACACACACATGTATTTCCCTATGTGCATATATATATATGTGCACTGACTATACAGAGAACAAGACTAAAGATGTTCTGCTCCTTATATGAGTAGATTTTCTGCTGGTTTTTTTACATTTCAATTGTAAAAATTCACACCACCTTTAATTTTAATTTTTTATGATTGCATAAGGAGGTATTCCTGCTTTAAACTTTCTACTGAAGGACATTTGAGCAAATAATATACCTTCTGCATGCCAACTGCACTGCTAATACAGCCCCCAGAAAAATATAAACAACCAACCTGTGTCAACATTCTAAGTTCTGGGAAATCACCGTCACTATTACTGTGAATTTAATATTTTATAGCTTGTCTTTGTTTGTGCTTCAATCTTCCTACACTCCTTTGAGGTAAACATATTGCATCTATGTCTCATGTTATCCACTTGTGTGTGCCTACTTCTCTTAATTAAAAAAAAAAAAAAGTAATAATACAGTATCTCTTACAATTAGGGGCAGTCTTGGAATATCCACTGTCACATAACACTCCTTGGTGCTTTTCCATCATTTGAAGTTTCATTTTAACTTGGGCACAAAAGGAAAATCTGCAAGTCAAGCAACACATCCTATTTTCTTCAACAGAAGAAATACAAGCACACTGAGTTTCTTGGTAAACACCCTCAGCTCTGTTTTGCCATCTTGTATCTTAGTTTAAAAACAATTATTTCAAAAACCTAGAGCTGCATGAGCTGATACCCTTTTTCCATGCATAATACAATCCTTTAGGCTTTTTTTTTATAAGTTGGCTCAGATTGCCTTTTGTCAGTTTTTGCTTGTAGTCCTCGATTTTCTGTGTCTGCGTGTTCCTCTGGATATGTGGTGTGGTAACCCAGTCAGCTGTGGCCTTCTCTTGGTTTCCCTCCAAAACATGCAATTTGTTTTGTTTCTGCTGTGGAACCTGGCATTTTTTCATAACTTTTTTCCCTTAAAAATAAATCAGGAATTTATAACATTTTTTTTCTTTTCTCAGTTTGATGCTTTTGTGCCCCATTACCATCTAAGCAGATAGGGTCCCAAAGCTCCCCTGGAACTGCTTGTTTGATTGAAAAAGTCTCAAACATGTCATGTAAAAAAGTTTTATCCTCTTTCATTTCCTTGATAAGATGTTGATTCCTTTTAAAATTTCTTTACCACAGTCTGGTAACTGCCTTGATCTTGCTCTCTTAATGCAGCACGAAGCTGCAGATCACCTCTGACCAAGACCTCAAGCTGTCAAAGACTATTGTTGCTCCTGTTCTTTTTAAATTGCATTCCTTATCTTTGTAGGAAGACAAATTCTTGTTTGAATCTCTTCTGCTTGACTTCAGGAAGGGTTTGAAGGCCTCTTTGAAGACCTTTGGCATCTTTATTTTCTTATAAACTTCTTTATGCTCCTTATTTTCTACATACACTCTTCTTTTCCTCGTTTTTTTCCCTGTTACAATGCAGTGTGCCTTGATGATGGTTAGATAAAACTCAGGAAAAAAAAGGAATTAAGGGAAAAGGCATCACTGCTTCCCTCTCTTGGAAAGACACAAAATGAAACTATCTTTTCATGGTTAAAATATTTTCTTCCTTTTTTTTTTTTTCCTTCTAAAATTGTTTAGAGGCAGAGGGAAAAAAAAAAAAAACAAACCTGTCTGTATCAGACTTCCAAACTACATCTCCAGTAGTGCATTGCATAAGCATAGAGTCATGATTGACCACAACAGTTTGATCTGAGTTGTTAATAAACCAGCTGTTGGAGACGTTATCCTTATGGGACTCAGCCTAGAAGGAAGAACCATGTCTGTGAATAAATCTGCTATAACAGAATGTTGTACACAGACAATTGCTCTGTAATTCGCTCTTGAGTTTAGGGAAAAAAAAAGTGTTAAGAAAATATAAAGGAAATATCTTATTTAATGCAAATCACACAGAGTGAAAAGTTTACTGTTTGCATTTGAGGTTTAATGGCAAAAATGAGAAGACTATTGCCAAATCATAAATGGACAACACACTTTGTAGAGAAAATGTGTTTTACACAAGCACAATGAGAAATTTTCAGGCAGTTCCATCCCTGGTCTTTTGACTGCACCTGGCTACCAAGCCTTAAACCTCACTGAATAGTTTTCAGTCTGTATTAATCCACAATTTGATTTGAGAGAAACAGGCATAGCCACATCACATCATTGCCAGGCAGTGTGGTTGTATCGCTGCAGATAGTTTGCAGATCTTTGCTCTAGTTGTGGAGAAGAGTGAATTAACTTCTCAAAGTCAGACTAATAAACTCATCTCCTCTGAATGTCACCTGTGCCATTTTCTTTGGTGATGAGGGGCAGAATATAGAGGGGATGGAAAATTCCCCTGTCTTGCTGCTCTTGCATTGAAGAGTACTGTAGATGATTCTGGCATCAGCCATATCTCTGTGTTATCTCACCACATTTATAACATGTGGAGACAATCTGGTGGTGAAAACATCAATGGCTGGTCTTAATTAGTATTTCCCTCCTTGGTGGTACTGCTAGAATCATTTCCTCTCTCCCCTATGATAGGGTTCTTTTATGCTTTTCAAGAAAAACAGCTTCTTTCTGGGAGATTTAACTGTCTGTG
The DNA here is from genome assembly GCA_024611175.1 of Megaceryle torquata. NCBI lineage: Eukaryota > Metazoa > Chordata > Aves > Coraciiformes > Cerylidae > Megaceryle > Megaceryle torquata. The sequence continues at coordinate 95,047 of JANIJG010013603.1, read as the reverse complement.
GACACTTTAACTTCTTGTAACTTCCTTTGCAGAACTAAATTTTAAAGAGACTATTACCTTTTTTTTATAAGGGTGATTGCAATAATGTTTTGGGGAGGGGAAATGCAGTTCCTACTGGTGTTCCCATTTTTGTTTGCTTCTCAGCCATTTCCACAATTCACTGATATCTAGCTGATGTCAGGGTGTTGGGTCATAGTCTGGACTTGATGATCTTGGAGGTCTATTCCAGCCTCAGAAATTCTGTGATTCTAATTTCATACTTCATCTAAGAACACGATCAGGTGAAAGATTTTATGCATGCAAACACTTCCTCATCCAGAAGCTTGCTGGGTTTTAAACTCGGTGCCTTGAAAAAACATGTATTGGAGAAGTGGAATTTGCAATGAAGAAAGCAAGTTACTTTTAGACTTTATCTCCCTGGTAGTAACAAAGAAACACCCTTTGCAAAATGATTCAAACCAATTCTAGGGAAAGACCTCTCAGGAGCATAGGCTTGATGCTTCCAGCTGCCCTGAACTAAATTATATTTAAATCTGTACTCCAAATACATGACCTTGATGTTATTCAACAGCTTTCAAAACAGAAGACATGTAGAACTTCATCAGATGATGATTTAACTGTGTTGTTTGCTTGCCTTCCCACTTCATGAAAGGCTTTCAGTAACTCTGACCCTTGCTATGCTCTCTCCTGGATGTCATCATTCACACAAATATAGTACAATGGTTATGTCTTCACTACAGGATTAGAATCATTTATCCACAATCAAAATTGTGTCAACTTTTCCCCAGCATTCCCTTTGGCAATATGAAATCCAAAAAAAAAAAAGTTCCTTTCCAGGGGAAAAAAAAAAAAAAAAAAAAAAAGAATTTGAAAACGCTTTATTGTAAAGCCTACATTGTGAATTTAAAACAAGCTATGAATTTACCAGCGTGGCCCTGGGCACATAATCTGATTCTGGTATAAGTGTCTGGTTTTGAGTTCAAGATTAATTCTTTTCCAAGTAACACCACCACCAAATCTAGTTGTATGTTGGCATTTATATAAAAAACCCCCTGGTTTCTTAGGAGCTTGTGTCCTGCGCCTGTACTCCTTCCCTGAGCTGCACTCCTTTTCATTCTGCAATATCTCTGTTTCCTCCTAGCCTCCTGCTCTTACCCTCCTGCCCTGTGGGCACCTACACAGTGTTTTATCTCTTTTCCGTGTTCTCTGACTGCTAGCTTGTTAGCATGTTAGGAGTTAGCATGTGCTTTAGCCATGTGAGAGCACTGCCTGTGCTAATGAACGGCCTAAAAGCTGCTGAGCTTGCAATGATTTTGTCTTTGAGGGAGACGGTCACTGACCCGAGTGTCTTCTTCTGCCAGGTATCACAAAAAATTGCGAGAACTTAGTATTTTTGAGAATTTTGCGCCTCTAGTAGATGTGGTTAAAATAAACTTACAAATTTAGGAACTACTGTGAGGGATTATCAGGCAGTGTGATCATGCAAAAATGTTCCTTAATTAAACAGGCTGGAAAGGCACAGTGGAAGTGCATAGGAGGACTTGTAGGGTAAAGCAATGCCTATACTGTCAAAGAATATTTCTGTTCCTCCAAATGTGTTTATTTTGTGATTCAGCATAACTTTAACAGTTACTTGGGAGCGACTGGTGGTCAGTCCAACCTGTCTCTGTGTTGGGAAATTCTGGAAAAGCAGTCACCTCTTAATTATGTTTGTTTTTCTGATGGTTACTAGCCCCAAAATACTTAGAAGATGGCAAAATCAAACTGTTCTCCCATTTCCTTTCATTTGTTGCACATCCCAGTACTGGAAGCACTTGTTCACATCCTAGACCAAGAGCTGCAGTGCTGACAGACCAGTTTGTATGGCTGACTTATTTAGTGCCTCTGTAAACCCAGTGAATTCAAAGGTTTAAGTGGCGTTGGGTATTGTGCTGGGTCCTGCTACTGGAGCAGAAATGTACTTTTCTGTGTTCCTGACCTGTACGGCTGTTGCAGGGGGATCAGCAGACCCTGAGAGTTCATAATCGTGTTATTGGAGAAAACTGGGATCAAAGCTTTCAGACTCTTTCACACACAACAAGTAGGAACTTGCACTAGCAAACAGCTTTAAGTTGGTAAATTCCTTTTATCACATGATTGTAGGAGGGCATGCATCTAAAAAATGCAGCCCTCCTCACTGGGCATGTGCATGCCTTGTTTCTCAAGTGTCCATCCCAAAGGACTTGGTACTACCTGAGAGCACACTGTATCACACTAGAGTGTGAGATCTTGTCATAGGGCTTCACCCGTCAAACACACGCCTGCTAAGCATTCCATGTAGCTGGCTGAGAGTCTTCAGGTCATGGGCTGAAGATACCGGTTGATAGAGAGTTGGTGTTCACCACAGGAGCAGCTCTGGCTTCTATAAAAAGAACGGGATCAGCTTGGTCATGTTTTTAAATCCCTAAGTTCTACCAGAATGAACTCACTGGGATACTTATTGTCGGCTTGAATCCTTACGTTACAAATAATTTGGGGTGGGAATTTGTCAGGCAGTGGTCTGCCAACGTCACAGCCACACAAATTCATTCACATATAAACCAGTTTGAATAAATGCTTTAAGGAAGATTTCATGAGCTGCAAGTAGTAATGCATTGCTAGAACAGAGGCACTGCAGGTTTTGACACTTCCTTCTTAATAGTAGGGCATTGCCAGAACCTAGCACAGCCTGCTGTCATTCATTTGTTCATTCATTCTTTTCTCTTTTATTCTTTGATTTAATGTCTTTATGTATTTTCATTAATTCATTATATACTCAGCTTTTGGGGTATAATCTGACTCACTCATGAACAGAAAATGTTTGTGTGATTTCAGTTGGAACAGACTTCATCTTCCATGTGTCAGTTGCAAAGTTCTCTTTGGCTTCCAACTCTATATCCCCAAATTTTTGTGGACTCATTGATATGATGCTCTTGGGGTTTTTTTTAGGTATAAAAATGCCATTTCTATTGACCAGTGTAGTTCCAGGTTATAGGTGATGCATCTGCTTAAAGAATAAATAATTATCAGTTACACTCTGAGAGAACAGAAACATTTTTAAACTAAGGGAGGGTAGATTTAGACTTGATAAAGGGAAGAAATCTTTTACAGTGAGGGTGGTGAGGTGCTGGAACATGTTGCTCAGAGAGCTGGTAGAAGCCTCATCCCTGGAAACATTCAGGGTGTGTTTGGACAGAACTCTGAGCAAGCTGATCTAGTGAAAAGATGTCCCTGCTCACTGCAGGGGGCTTGGACTAGACGACCTTTACAGGTTCCTTCCAACCCAAACCATTCCATGATTCTATGATTTTTGCTTGAACAGAAAACTATTGTCTATCAAAATGTTTTACCAGTGTTCAGTATACTTTGTTTGTTTGTTTGTTTTGCTTTCCATAATCATTCCTTTAAGTTCATTTGCTTTTAAAGGGAATTTGGACTTTGAGCCCAGAGTAGTTATTGCAGATTTGTAAAAATGAGCCTCTGCATGGGGACCTCTTGAAAGCAGAGTGTCTGTTGGAGAGAATGAGGCAAATGTACGTGTCCGATGCAAGTGGCAGCACAGCCTGACATTTAAGCAGTGTGTACACAGCCAAGACAAGGGATAGGGTGAGCAGGGCTGTCACTCCAGGGAGGCACCGGAAGGGAGGCGTGTTGGAGTCATTGCCCTTCTCCAAAAGCAGGGCCAGCAGACCCCTGGCGATACAGGAATCTCTGCTGGCAGCAGCTGGAAAGAGCCCAAAGAGGGAAGGGACTCTCGAAGGGCTGCCAAAACAGTCTCTGCAGTGTCCTGCTGTGACTCTGACCAAGTGCTTACAGCACACTGTCCAGGAATGAGTTCCAGCTCAGAAAAGTTAGTCACTTAGTGGAGGTTATTTGGCATGCCTGTCTGAATAACAAATACACTGGGGTGGGGGCAGGGGTGTCATACTTAAAACCAGTTCTCAAAGGCTGAAGCTCACCCCTTACAGAGAGCCAACGATGGGCATTTCTACCACATTATGGCCTCTTGTTCTGAGAGCCTAGCCTGAGCCCAGCCTCCTTACTAGTCTTCAACAGAGTGAGTTACAGACAGAAGGAAGAAGGGAAATTCATTGAATGTATTCCTTTTCAGACATATTCATAACATACTCCACACCTTAATGTTCTGCCTTGGTCCAGTGATATCTGGCCACGCGTGGTGGTGCCAGGAGTATCCAAATTTGTGCAAGTACCCACAAAACATGGCTTGATATTCATAATTTGGCAGTTGGTGTAGGTAGTCTGCCAAAACGAGACAGGAGCCTTATCAGAAGCAGACAGGAAATTCTCAAGCAAATTTGGGAGTTGACTTTTGAGTTAGGAGTGTTGACAGGCACAGATACCTCTGTCTGGCAATTATCAATTCTTTCCTGTATAGCTGCAGAACAAATCCAAGTGTTTTCAGATTTTGACTGGGCAGGAGGTGTGTTCAAGACTTGGTTCTCCAGGGCCATTCTAGTTCTGCAGTTCTGACTCTGACTTTGTCCAAAAGTGCAAGGGTCACATTCCCATGCTCCAGAAATCTCAGAGCAGCATCTGTTGCTCATGAAAGATTTCCACCCAACATGGTAGAAATTTCAAGGCATATCTGAAAAGATTGCAACATTGTCAAGTCTGAATATAAATTCAGTCTAAATGGCATTTAATGCATTTCCATAACACTGCCTGGGAAGTATGAGAGGTGCTGCTGGAAGTCACTAGGCTGGTTTCCCTCTTAGTTATCTGGGCTTTGTTTTTTGGGGTTTTTTTTTGTCTTTTTCTCATCCATGCATTACTTGGCTCTGCAAGACATCTAAGAAGCTATGATCAAGTCTAGTAGTGAGGATGCACATGTATTTGTGCTAGCATCTCGTGTGATTGCTTCAGCACCAGACAATACATTCAGATGCTAGTAGGAGTATGATCTGACACAAGGTGAATGACAGTTTATCTTGAAGTGGAAAACTTACTAAATTTTCTGCTAAATTATTCTGTCCCTATCGGCAGTTTGTTATTTCCACAGACTTGGCTCATAAATATTGGCTGTCTGCCTAGCTGGGAAATTGCATTTCCATTTTCAACACCTGCTATGTGCTAGACTTCTATGAGAGGGCTATTTTTCTGCAAGGAGGGATACTTAGGGCTAGTGACTATCGTTAAAAAGTGGTTAACACTCATCCCAGTTTTACCTTTCCCCCAAGATGACTTCAGCTTGCTATTGATTTTGAGTTATGTTTGGGATTCTTACTTGACTTTTCTTGTTCTTATGATGTAACCATGCAACCATATCTCATACAGACATGAAGGATTCTACACTCTTCCTGATAAATCCAGGCTATGATTTTCTTGGCCAATGTCTCCCTCCACGCCTAGTCTTTCACACTGTGTTCATCAGTGGCTATTTACCAAGGTGCAAGTATTTGCATTTTATGGTGCTATATGTATAGAGGCTGCCCATAACTCAGCAGATCTGTTGAGGTGTTATGTAAACAGAAGATGGTTTTGGTAATTCTAGTTATACACGGTTTCACACAGTTACTCATGGAAGCTCTGGGACCATCAATATATATTTTGTTTACCAGATCTCAATAACTATTTTAGTAAGACAGACAGATTCAGGGCTAAATGTATTCTCTCTCAGGCTGGCAAACCTGGATTTCTGCCCATATACAGCATGGTTACAGAATCAGTATGATCTCTTGAGCTTTTCTTACACAATTATGCTTAATTATGTAAATGCTGAACTATTTCCACCCAGTCTTGCCAGAGCACACTGAAGTACAGTATCCTCTTAGTGCTATACACTGTGGACATATCCTTCCTTGCCTCCTGCTTACTTCTGCCCAAAGGCTGAGAGCTGCAAGGGCAACCCAGGGCTTTCCTTCACAGTCTCCGTAGCTTCGTCTCGATAAACAGATGCAGACAGATGCACTACATCATTAGGATGGCAGATCAGATCAGTGCACACCTCGAAGCCTAATGCCACCTAAGATGTTCTTTTCAGTGCTTATAGCTCAGAAAGTCCAGAATGCTTAAACAGGTTGGTTTGGCTGATAGTTTTTGGGGTTGTTTTTTTTTTTAATCCGTTATCTTTTTTTCCCAGTGAGTTTACAAAGACAGCAAACTCAGAAATAGTTATGCTTAACTTGAAATAACATATCACAACATCTTTGTGCAGGCTGTGTCATTTATTAACCATACATTTGAAAACACGAGACACATTTCTCTCTCCTCTTGCAGCAGTCCCTGAGCTCTCAGAACAAAAAAGATCCAGTCAATAAAATCCCACAGATTCATAACTGGACAGGAGATCACCGTTTTCTTGCTCACAGACTCTTCCTTGTAAATAAACATCTGTTTATCAGTCCCGTTCTCAGTGGCCTCCAGTGATGACAACTGTACACACTTTCTAAGCAAACTGTTGCTGTGCTGTAGCATCCATAGCTGTTAGAGGTATGGCCTCTGCCTGCCTGATCCTGCAGCCAAGCAGCACTGATCTTGCTTCACTGTCATGTAAGAGGGTCAAAAAACTGTTCTGGCAGTTTGAGTTCATCATCCACGGGAAAACCTGCATGGTAAGATCTGGAAAACATGAACTCTGACTTCTTTCATGTAAAATACCTTGTCAATGCCATACACATTTGCTATTGAACCATAAAACAAGAAAATGAGATACAGGCTGCTTGTTGCTGTCTCACTGGGATTCCTTTTCATAGACAGGCAGGGCCAAATTCACTTCCGAATGTCTTAAGAACCACCTGAGATGCCTGAAACATCTGTGCAAAGCGTGTTGTAGTTTATCAAAGACCAATGTCCTTCTAGAGCAGTGTGCCTTACTGCAGGCTATGCAGAATGCCTTTGGACATACTAGATGGAAATAGACACCAGTGGGTGAGCACCTGAGTAAAGCCCTAAGCTCTCTGTGACAGCTACAAGGCAAATGGCCTTTACTAAACTGTTTCCTCCTGGTTGAGAGGCTTCTGGAAATAGCTACACTGATTACTGTGTCTTCTGGGTTCCTATCTTATTTTTTTTTCCCCGTGAAACAGTCACTTGGAAACACAGGTTTAAGTACAGGTCTTTGTAGCCAGGTTGTCTGAGTAATAGGATTTGGCATGAAAGATAACACGAGTCTTCTGGACAGGTCATTAATATCTTTTTTCTGCATATTATGACCTCTTATTCTCAATTGCCACGCTTAACTTCATCCTCAGGTATGCACTCGAGGTTCTTCTGCATTTCCTAAAGCTTTGGTAGGGTGAGTACCAGCAGCACCGTGCAAATTCTCCCAGTTGCATCGTGTAGGCAGGGCTCCTCACCGTATGGAACAACGGTGGAAAACAGAGGCACAGAGGTAAAATGACTGACAAGCCCTGTGGCAGGAGATTCCTGTTCTTAATGGATTTGTTGCTACAGCCTTCAAGTATAGATTTAGCTTAGATGATTGTAGAATAGAGATGAAAATGTAATTTCCTGCCTCCCAGACTGAGGGAAATACACCTGGGAATGAGCAAGACTAGGGAACATGATTGTCTGGAGTCCTTGAAATGGAGGGTAGGTGGCATATGAGTTTTGCTGTGGTGCTTTCCATAGGAGCACATATATCCATTGTGTTCATTCCTCTGGACTATGCTAAAGGTTATCATTGTCCTAACTTTTATCCTAGTGTCAGACATTTACACATTAATCAGCAGAGATACGGCACTAAACTTTTCCTTGGAACTTCTGCATATTTACTGTCTTGCATGACATATGTATTTATCATTACTGGATGTTGATAAGAACAAACTAGAAGGAAATATTTAACAGACGCAAACAAGCACTATACTTAGCATATGATTTATATGTTTAAAATGGAGTCCAAATGCTAGTGGTGGGAGCCTTGTAAACTGCATATGCAGTATTATGTTCTGCATCATCGCTTAAAAATGAAAAATTAAACACCACTTCCATTTACGTAGGCTACAGTGAATATCTTCAGTGCTTTGTGAATTACTGAGGTGTGCTTTCGTGCCAAACTAAAAGCAAAACCCCCAAAAACCAATCACCTACAAGAAAACTCAAGTCTCTCCACTTTACAAGGCTTTTGAGTCAGAGACCAACATGTGCTTATGCCATCACAGTGCAGTCTGGCCTAAGACAAAGCAAACAAAGCATTGCAGAGTACATGAAAGCAAAGTAGTTCACTGGGAAATTCCTTTGTCGGTCGCTCCTGGAAGGTATGGGAAGTGATCTGCATTTTCAGCCCTCTCCAGATTAATCACTTAGCAGCCTTACAGAAGTTCAGGTCAAGTGGTCTCAGTAGGAGATGGAAATAATGGAAACACTTTCCTGTGTCATACTTCCCTCTATGACAGCTAAAAGTGATTTTTTTCATGCAGAGTAGCAGTGAAGGAGGGGAAAGGGAGTTTTCATGTAAAAGGAAAGCGTAAACAGAGACAAGATTCCTTCAGAGAAAGCAAAGCAAAGAGAAAATAGTCAATTTGTTCTGCCCGCTCTTAAAGTGGAAATGTTAGGACCTCCTAGACCAATCCAAATGAAGTTACTGGAGAGCTTCCTAAGGATCTCGGTGGAGTTTGGAGTTGCACTGAACCTTTGGTTCATGGACAGGCTGCTGGCATGTGGGTAGGAAGGATCCAGTCCTGTCCACCTTATTCCAGCAGTAACACCAGCAGTTGATTGCTGACTTATAGGGTCATGCCCTGCTTGTCCCATGGAAAAAACTAGGCGGGTTTTGTGGTGACGGTTACAGTTTTCTTCCTCTGTCCTCTTCACAATGTCTACAAACTGAAAAGCAGGCATACAGAGCAAGACAACACTGTTGAGACGGATAGAAATCAAGAGGCAGGACGAGCCATGCTAGCTGGTGAAGTTATGATGCTTGGGGAGACATGAAGCATTGCTGAGATGGAGTGTTTACAGAAAAAATCCCACAGCTCATATTTGTATTATGTATTTATAAATTCCTGGAACTCAATTTTACAGGATTTTTGATTAATGGCTGTACTGCAGTTCAGCTCCAAGCCTATTGAACTTACTGTACTGGAACTGAGCAAGACATACACTAGCCAAATATGAACACTACTACCGGACTGTGATTTAAAGGTGGTTCATTGCCCAAAGGCATTGCTGCGGAGGCTCTGCTTATTGTACATGTAGACATCAAAGCTAAAGGAGGGCCTCTCAGAAGCCTTCTTAAAATCACTCAGATATATGCTTGTCTCATGGAGGTATCCATGGCACAAAAGGTGAAAAACAATGAAAAATCCTGTGATTTCCTCATCAGTTTTACAGCAAGGTAGTTACACCTCTAGTTGATGTATGGATTCGCCTAATTATATATTTATGTCACTTCAACCACAGTATCTTTCAGGTGAATGTCCAAATGCTCGATTTTCTTATGCTGGTGGTGTGTGCCAAGTGTTCCCACACTGGTATTTGACATTAGTGCTGTTTCTCCCACACTTCAAAGAAGACATCTGTAGTTATGGCTGGCAAATGCCAACTTAATTGTTGATTATCATAAAAATATAGCAAAAGCAGTCCTGTTCTGCTGAGGTGGGAGTCACTTCATTAAATACAGTCCTTATGGCTATTCTGATAAGTGAGGCAAAACTTGATGTCTATAATCTCTTGGTGTGCCAACTGGAGTCAAATGAAGGCAGTGTAAAAAAAAATTAAAATATATGTATATAAAAACAACAAAAAACCCCCCCCCTAAAACCAGATAAGAAATATGAACATTTGCCAACATTGAGAGAAACTTCAACAGTCCCTAGGGTTGTGGTCTTCCCAGACAATGCAGCAGCCTTCAGCTGTAAGATGGAATCACTTTAGAAGGCGCAAACTGTTCAGTCTCAGAGCGGGTATGTGAGAACAGGATCACTGGGGTATTTCACCCACCTTCTTCTGAAAGATAAAACAGAAGATTGATAGTTGTTGTTGATAATTCAGATGCTTAGAATGCATGAGGAACGTCTGTACTCCTTTTGAAAACGTAGGAGTTAAGGCAACTGATTCTGTTTCGTTTCACTTCTTTCTGAGTATAACATAAAGATGAAGCTGCACATGAAATTTGGAAACACTCAGGCTGTGTCTGTTGAGAGCATAGTCTCCTCCTCCATACACTATGTAACAATGGCAGCAAAAAGCAGTCCACCCCCCCTACACCCAGAGTAAATCCTGGAAAACTGAATCTGCAGGGAAAAAATAATACCGAAGAATTGTTTCTAAGAAAGATTTTCTCCTTTAGTAGTTTAGCCTTGTGTTTTTAAAAACATGAAACAGTTGCAGTGATGCTGACTTATTAAAGAGCCCCAGTCAAAAAAAAATGAAGAGGTATAGAGTTGCTGAAATTGATTTAATTACACTTCGCAGCATAATGAGCTTGACATGAAGACAAGGCTTAGTCTGTTTTTAATGAAAACGTTACTAGTTGTTATGACTACTTACATTTGGATGAATGTCCAATATTGTTAAGTCTAAAATATTATACATAGCTGATTAGCGTGATCTATTTATGGCAGAATTGCATCATTTTGTTTTGTTTATACTTGGTTTCTTCAGTACTCATCTTCAGTTAGCTTCATTTTTACTTAGCTCTTTTTCCCTTTGAGCTTTGCAAGGCACAGTGGCTGTCTCTTCTTACTCAGGGCACTATTTTGGAAGATAGCTGTTTGGACTGACTTCTGTGTTTCTTTTGAAAGAAAACCTTCATTCGTCTGTTGAAGTCCTTGGTTTCCAGATGGTTCAGATATAAAGCAGCATTTTTCTTGCTGTGCCACATTTTCTTTTGCACTGCTGTGATGGTTTAGTCACAACTAATGGCTGTCAAGCAAATGAGACCCTGATTTGTTATTTCAGAAGTCCCTGCTGCATGATTTAAGGGTGCGAAGTGGGTCAGCCACCAGTTAGACACTGCAGCAGACAGTCAAGCTCCAACAGGAGTGACAGGCAGCCATAAAGCTGCCATTTTAATGGGAGAGTAGTGGAAAAAATAGTTGCAGTCTGCATATGCATATTTTTTTGGGAGATAAAAAAAGTCATGCTTTAAAAAGGAAAGGCAAAGACATCAAGAGTGTGTTCGTGGATCTATAGATCATCAAGATTATTAGATTCAGATACATTCCCAGGCTCCCCAGGCTTCCAAGTAGGAATGATGTGAGGTAGCGTGAGTGTACGAGGTTGTGGTGAGGTGGGGGGTCAGTCTCTTCTCTCAAATAAGAAGCAATAGGACAAGAATGGCCTTAAGTTGTGCCAGAGGAGGTTTAGATTGGACATTAGGAAAAATTTCTTCACCGAAATGATTGTCAAGCCCTGGAACAGGCTGCCCAGAGAAGTGGTGGAGTCGCCATCCCTGGAGACGTTTAAATGATGGCACTTAGGTACATGGTTTAGTGGAGTACTTTGCAGTTTTAGGGTAAGAGTTGGACTCGATGATCTTAAAGGTCTTTTCCAGCCAAAGTGATGCTGTGCTATTGGAAAGTACCAGAAATTAGAGCTGAGCCTAAGGATTTGGGTGAATGTGGCGTGCAGAAGACCATTCACACTGGACACTTATTCACAAACTGGTGACCCATGCCCTTGTGGGTGTAGTCATGTTGGGGAGTATCAGGAACCAAAAGGGTAGAGGAATCAGAAGCGACCTCACTTTTCAACTCCCAGAACTACATCTCTTTGACCCAGTACTTAGGTGAATGATACAAAGAGATGATAGCCCCCACTGTTGGGTAAAGCTGCGGGTACAGAGGATTTACAGGATAAACTCTGGTCTCCAATATCTTGACGTATTGTATTACTGAAAAGACAACAGATTAGTGAAAACAGAGGGATCATGGATTTTCATACTGAATCATTTAGGTAATTTTAAATAAGTTTAAGTATTCCCAAAGGTTTCCACAGTGTTTCTCACATCTTTATCAGTTCAGTTCCATCTCACCAAAAGGAGACTCCCACTGGCTTCTTCTGGAGATGGATTGATCATGATATGTGCTGCATAGAATGTATACAGCCGTTTGTTTAGAAGCCCCAAAATAGCTAAAAGCTTATTAACAAAGTGCATGGGTGCCCCTTAATTAGAATTGGTTTTGCATAAATTACATTCATTTTATGTTTCATGTTTCTGGCTGTTATATTACAAGCCAATCACCAATAAAAAAGGCCTAAAAAATTTTTTAAAAGCACAGGATCACAGTCTCTGATTATACCTTGTAACCTGTGTGAAAGGAGAACAAGGGCAGTCTGCCTTTGGGACCAGTGAAACCACAACCACTTGACACTATTCATACTTGTGATTCACTTCTGCGTGCCCATTTTTCAGAGCGATACTTTCACTAACATACTTTAACTCTAGCAACTGTGTGGGGGTTTTATGCTTTCTTGTGTGGATTTAGTGTGAAAATTAGAGGCAAGGGCTTTCTGAAATACATTGCGGTGATTCTACACACTAACCAAGAAACGTAACTGGTTTTTCCAGAACAAAATTATCAGCAGAAGGTAGCTCTGCACAGACTTCACATGCCAAATCCCACAGTACTGCAGTTTATCTGTGCAGGGAATATCACACCGGATTCTAGCTGTTATCAAATCCGCATTCCAGGAGAGCTACGTCCTTGTCAGACAACACAGTCACGGCCAAAATGGATTCTGCAAGGCCTTATGTAAAACCAAATAAAGATCTGTGATCAAAAAGTAGCATCTGTGTAACTTACATTAGCAATACTGTGTCATGGTTTACATCAGGAAGCCCAAATACGTCATCTGCCATACCGTCAGCAAAAGCCACTGTTACTATCCCTCTGGAGGTAAGGGGTGAGTGGCTTCTCACCTTTCCTGAGCACTGTTCAGGAAACACACAGACCACTTGATCACTCTCCACGTCAGTTATGAGTCTACCAGATCTGCATCTAGCAGTTTCATTTACAGCTCTGTAAACCCTTATTACAGATATTCTACAGCTAGGAAAATAGTGGCAAGCAATAACGTAGCTTTCTCTAGGTTTTATTTCTAGTTTTTGTGACAGAGATGAATGAAATGTGCAGCTGAGACAAATATCTAAATATATTTTTGCCCATACGTGAATAAATCCTAGGAGCCTTGGGTATAAGAACTGGCTTCATCTCCCACAGCAGCTCCCACAACAAATAACAGGCTCTCCGTTTTTACAGCGTACTTGACACTTTCACTGAGACAAATCTAATTCCTACAATCATTCCTGTATCACAGGTAGAAAAGTAGCTTTTGAAAGCTGCAGTCTTCTGTTCCTTCAGAAGCACTAAGTGCACTCTGGCTACTCCAGGTCACATTTACAACAAAGTGACTAAGAGTCACTTCAGCAAATACATCTCAGATGAAAACTAGCATGTTTTGTCTTTACTGGTTTAACACTGTGGCAGCTACATAGTCATCAGTAATGCTACAGGGAAAAAAAAAAAAAAGAAGTTAATTTTAGCAGGGTAAACAACTCCTTAATGTCTTTCCCAAACTTATAAAGGCAATTCCCAGGGGAGTTAGGAACTGAACGCAGGTTAGTGACCTTAACCACCAGACACTCCTTTCTGACTAGCTGAACACTGAGAAGAAGCCCTGCAAAATTTCTGGGAACTGTCAGCTTCCAGTTGGCCTCAGCTGTACTTGAAGTGAAGAGCGTTCAGAAAGCCACAGCTATAGTCTGCGTGCTGCTGAAACCTGGTTCTGATAAGACCGTAGATGTGCGTAACATTTTTCTAGAGCTGTATGAAAAAACAGATTTGAAATCTATTGTACATTACTTGGTTAGTTATGATGGGTTTTTAATTATTTTTGCTATTGCAATAACATCTGGAGGCCCTCATCAGGATCTGGCCTCACTGCCCCACGACTGTGCAAGACGTAACTTTTCTGAGTTAGAGTGAATGGGACCCCGCAGACTTCATCAAGTAAGAGGAGAGGAAGTGGGGACATGCTTCTGGCATCTGGGGCTGGCAGGCAACCAAGATGCTCTGGGATTGTCCGATGGGCACATGTCCAGTCAGGAGAAGGGCCATAGCATGAGGCTGCAGCTGAAAATAAAATCTTCTCGTAAGGTTGCTTTCACACGCAACCCCGTGAGGTGAAATACTCAGCTGCAACGCAGGCACATGACGTTCCTCCTGCTCCGTGACCTCAGTTAATCCAGCGTGTAGGTTCACAGAGCAGGAGAAGAGGCCACAGCAGTGTCTGATGAAGACAGGAGTTTGTCCTTCCCTGCTTGGGAGTGATAGCAGCCTCACACTGGTGCGCAAGGTCTGGCAGGGCTCATGGACAGGTGTGAAGTGTGACATCAGTCTCCATCCCACAGAGCTCAGAATCCAAGGGGAAAGATTTACCATGTGGCTTAAGAAAACAAGGTAGGGGAGGGGAAAGGCTGACAAGAGAAGGGGTATATTTCTGTATGTCTCTGGGTGCTCAATTCACAGACGTGCCCTTGGGCAGTCTATACCAGCAAGCATAACAGTAAGCTGTACTTGTAAATATATATTTTTGCTTACTCAAACTGTAAACAGTGATGACAGCTGGGAGAAGAACAAAGATGAGTCGGAGAGAGGACAGATTTTTTTTTTTTAAAACTTTCTCATGAAGAAATAAATTTGTCAAGCTCAGAACTGGTGAAAAAGTGCACTGGCATCAAACCATATAAACAGTTTGTGCATGACACATGCTGACAATCAAGGTTTGTTGATTCATTCTCACTGAATGATACTGTTTCACAAAGCATTGGAACATGTTCAGTGAAGGGCCGGATCCTCATGGTGATGCAAACCAGAGTAATGAGACCAGTTAGTGATGCCGTACTACAGGAGATCTCGGCAAAATCCAGATGCCTCTATTTTTAGACAAAAAGGATTTTCACGGCTTTTAAGTACTTGTCCCTCACATCCTTTCAACAATATTGTTAGTCCTTCCGATTCCACTGTAATAATATTATCCTTCAGCCCACTGTCTTGCTAGTATCTAGAAATCAGATGAGTTTCTCTCTCCGTAACAAGCACACCCCACACCCCAGTCTTCCCAAAATCCTGGAAAGGTTTTGAGTCAGAATAGTCCAATCAATTACTTCAAACTGTGTGGAAGGAAAGACTATTCACTTCAAACAATTAAACAATTTGTGGTTTTAAACATATTTTTGGTTCGTTTATTTCTTTTAAAGTTCAAGGCAAGTAAGCTGTTTTGATCTGTTGAACTCAAAATATTTTCAGATGGTCAACTTGTAAACTTTTCGACATTGCCATATTTTTTCTTGACAAATTCATGACTTCTAACTCTTTGAGACTCCCTCAGCTTTTGGAATTTCTCTTCTCAATTTTAAATACTACTTCAAATCCCATTTTTATTTCATCTTTGTAACTGAAACAAGTCCCAGTGATTTAAAGCATTTTGCGACCTTTTGCAATCCCAAGATTTAGCTTTAAGAAGTTACTGCTTGCCTTTTTCATTTGTTCTGTGTGTTTCCTTCTCTATGTACAGTTCTCCTCAGTATAGGTCACTACACACTCCCTGGCAGCAGAGTATGTGACTGCACTTTGCTTTGGTGGGATTGTTAAAAATGTTCTTGTATTTCAAATGCATTTTCTAATCTTCTTTGTGTTAAAGAAGACTAGTCAGTGCAGTCAGCTTTTTGGGGGGCTTAAACGAGCTGACAGGGTCCTGCAGTCTACACAGAAAAGTTAGCATCACAGTAGACATTTCTATAGAGCGTGAAGAGAGGATTTCTCAGCCCTTCATGAAGGGCTTTGAACTAAATATCCTATAGAAACAAATCGAGATAATGATGAAGAACAGAAATACCCAAGGAGGAATTTGTGCAGCTTCTGGTTATTATACAATTCAAGCTGGAATGGAAGTGCTGAATCAAAGCAGAGGGTGCTTGTATCCTGAGTTCAAAACATTGAGATAGGATTTTAAGGGGTTTGGCTGTGGAGATACGTGGCCAGAGAGGAAAGATGGGAGCCCTACCTTAGGGGTCCCACTGAGGGAAGTCCAACCAAGAGATGGAAAGAGGCTTTGGTACCAGACAATCATAGAATCCTAGAACACTTTTGGTTGGAAGGGACCTTTAAAGGTAATCTAGTCCAATTCTTTGCAGTGAGCATGAACATTTTTGCTCAGAGACCCACCCACACAGTGTAAAATATTTAGAACATCCAAATTGCTGCAGAGGTTTCTGTTACAGTTTGACTTTTGGGAGACCCAAGAATCCAACCACAAGACACTAAGCAAACTTCATTATTGGTACTGCTTAAGGACACATGCTACTGCAGATTGATGTTAGCCATTGAGAACTCAATGTGCAGTATCTCAGCAGGCCCAAACCAAGAAGGTGCTCTGGCTACTGCTTCCATTGGCTCATTTCAGTCTGACTTTCTGTCACCCCAGAGGCCTCCTGCAGGTTTTGGGCAGGTCAGCTTGTCTCTTTGTCAGACAGTCTGTCCCCTGCAAAACAGCAATAATAAGAGCACGGTTCAGCTTCATGGGAATATAATGAAAATAAATACTGTAAAGATACAAAATCACAAGTTTTATAAAGCCGAGGAGAACAGAAGGGGTTGTCTAGAGCCACAATTCTGCCAGTTGTCTCTGCCAACAAAGCTCTTTAGTTGGATAACAGCACATGACAAGAAAAGGGATCTAGCTACCAACAGAGCCATACCCTTTCCTAAACATAAGCCATACAACAGAAGGACTTTGCAGTGTCAGCGCTGTACAGGTAGAGCTAGTTTAACCGAGGCTTAAAACCAAAAAACAAGCAAACAAAAACACCCAGAAACCAACCAACCAAAACCCTGTAGTGTAGATCTCACCTGGGCTTACAGAGGAGCATTTGCCACGTTGACTCCATCAGCCCAGTACTCCCTGGTAGGCGACAGCCACCAGAGGCAGGATCGTATACAAATATAGCTATCTTCCATAAGCAAAACAGATTCAAGGAGTAAAAATCCATTTTTACCAGGAGAGATTCTGTCAAAATTCCATAGCTGAACTGATACTTTTCTATCTGGTCCACTTTAAAACTATTTCTTTGATCTTTTTTCCACCAGTACAACAAGCAGAAGATAAACTGACAGCACACTGAAAAGACATTGCATTGGGATTTTAGATTTGAATATTTGAAGAATGTGAATATTGGGAGAACAGTCTTTTGTGTCTCATGCTTGGTTTGCACAAGTCGGATTATATTGGCTGCAGTGGAGTTCCCCCAGTCTAAACTAGTGTGAGAGAAAGAGGCAAGGCACAGGGAACATCAAGAGTCCACAGTGACAATTTTTTAATTCGACAGTGAACAGAACAGTCTGACTAATTTTTCAGTGCATAAATTTCTTACACAGAATCCTGGTGGGAAGGCAGAAAGAAAATAATGCTTGTGAAGATGCTAAATGCAATTTATTCCAAGGAAAAAACCATATCAAAAGAAATATTTGCCTAGGAAGAAATTTATGTTGTATGCAAATCATAGAATAATAATTGGAAGCCACTGTTAACAAAAAGAATCCTCTTTGGCATCTATTCCAAAGAATAACAACCAAGAAGAAAAAAAAAAAAGCTTCTGTGTTGCACTACGTTAGAAATTCACTTGAATGAAAGCAAGTAGTATAACAGTGAACTGAGCCAGGGAGCACTGTTCAATTAGACATAGAATTTAAGGGAGTTTATAATAGCAACACTTACAAAGAAAGATTTGTTTGGTCTTATTGTTATGGAAAGGGGAAAAAAGCTGTGGTTGAGTTAAATGACATTTATAAAATAGGAGGGTCTGATCAAACTGATCCAGATTAGCCCTCCACAGCAGTAAGACCTTAAAATTAGGTCACGGGGATGAAAGGAGAATTTAGTCAAAACTATTTCATACAAAGGCTATGTGACATATGGAACACGTTACCCTAAGAGTAACTAAAGCAAGGAGTACAAATGTTTTCAAGAAAGAAAATGACAGGGAACTGCCTAGGAAATTTCTAACCGAAGCTTCAAAAGGAATACAGTTCCTATTTATTTAGGGTAGTCAACCACTATCTGTGTTCTGAAGGGAGATGATGATAAGCATTATTTCTTCTTCTTTTCCCCTTCCTAACCGCGGTGTCTGTGGGATTTGATTTGGTTTGTTCCATTAGAAGAGCTGCAATTTTGCCTTCCAAGAACACAAAGGATAAGAGCTAATATAAAGTTAATGGCTATGTAACTTTTTTTTTCAATATGTGAAGGTTTTAAATCTTCATTCTTTGTATTCTCTTTTGCTTTCATTAGGACTTTCAGAGTGTCGAGATTTTTTTAGTACAAAATGGACACTCCTTTTTACATACCTGAAAAAACTTCATGTCCTGAAAATGTTCCCATGGCTTAGTCTGTCTAGAATTAGGCACACGAATTAGGCAGGCAGTCACCAGAACAAGGCATGGGACAATTTGCGATAGTTCTGCTGGTCCTATCCTGCTGTATTTGAGTTCCATTAACAAGTTGTCACTCAACCTCCCTGCTAGGTATCTCAGATGCTGTCTGCTGCATTACACATTGGGTCAGAGAGGTACAGTGCCCTTTTGATTATATCAAGGGCCGACCTGCAGCATAATGTTTTAGGACAGATGCAAGGACTAAACTAAGTAGCAAAAGAGAAAAAGACAAAAACAGGTCAAAGTTGCAAGCTCTCATCTGAACCATTTCAACCTGCTGGAGAAACCCCATTTCAGTGGCAGCCTTAGAATGGTTAATTCACAGCAGTGCAGATTTACCTCCGCTAACGCAACGCATCCCATTCAGACAACTCGGCACAGACAGGCAGGAGAGATATTTGCCTGCAGTATGCACACTGGAAAGGATTTGAAGCTAACCCTCAGTGATGCAAGGGTTTTTAATCCCTTAATGTAACTCTGGGCTTTTGGAGCTGAAACTGAAGGAAAATATTGAAAATTAATCCAGAACTTTAATTTAAAATTTTGAATGCAAGACATTATTGTAGTATGAAAATTTCTCTCCAGTTAGAAACAAATGAAAGAAAACTGAGAGACCATTGTCCTTATATCGTGCACAAAATTCTCTTTCCACTGCCAAAAACTGCAGTTTAGGAAGAAGGCAGTGAAATGACAATATATTTTTGTGGAATGATGCTTGCATTTTAAGGTATTCCCTTCATTAAAGTGTAGACAAACTGCCCTCCTTTCTCACAGTAATCCTTTTTGCTTCCTTTCACATAGCTGTATACCATAGGAACCAGCAAAACAGATGACTCCAGGTTTCACAACATAGACTCAAATTATCCCTGAATTTAAGAGATATTTTGAGAAATTATGATCTTAGTTTCATCTTGTTCATAGAACACAGAAAAGAGGACAAGAAGATAGTTTGGTTTTACCACCCTATTCAGAAGCTTCCATATGCGTCCTTTCTTCACTTTAATTGTTAGAGATCTGACATGGAAAGGTCTTCTAAACACAGAGTCACATTATCTTCTAAGTTCTACCAAGGTAAATCTGAAGTAGCATTGCTCAAGTCAGTAGAGTTATTTTAAGTCTAAACAAGAAACCTAATCAGAAGACACAGCATTTTTTTTCTTAAATTCCTCCAATCTCTTTGGAATCGTGTTGATTATGAGCATTAACACCCGACCATTCCCTGTTGGATTTGCTCATAACAGCTTACCAGTACTGACATGAGCGCAATAGAGAACTGAGCCAGCTCAGACACTATGCCAGATTATGATCTCAGTTATATGCAACTCAGTCTACAGTCGCCTGCTTTCTGCGTGACCAAAAGCAGAATTTGGCCTCGAGCTTTAATTTTTAAGAGCTGCATATACACAATTGTCTCCAAGCATAATACCATTTAATAATTTAAAATGGGGATAAATGTTCTTTGCAATTTTCCTTCAATTTCTAGCAGTCCCAGAATACATGTCTTATCTTTTCTCTAGCACAGTGTTTTGCTTCTCAGTCCAACCTCTACACATGTCCCGTAGCCCAGATGCTCCGATTCCCCCACTCTCGATCTGACAGCTTCTCTTCTGCTTTGCACTCACTGATATCTTAACTGAAGCTACACTGGCAGTTTGAAATCACAAGCTGTAGCCCCGTATGTATGCTAACAAGAAAGTGGCCTTCATGACGTGTTCAAGGAAGACATTTCTGAGGTATGATGTACTTTCAGCCCAGATGTTTGGGTTTAGAGTGAGGTGATGGGAGCACGGGATAGAGAAGAGGTACGTGTGTGTGCTTCTGCCTCTTTCTGGGAGGGCACCAGAGATATTTCTCTAGTATGTGGAGGTTTCCCATCGGTGCTAGACACGGGAAAGGTTGCCTTCCATTGGAAAGGCCCTTTACTCCTGCTTGTAGCTCAGCAAAGCTCTTTGTGTTCCCATTGTCAAAAAAGCCTGAGAACTTATTATCCCCTTTACATCCAGTTATCCCAAGATGTTGACTGACCTCTCCCCTTTAGTAAAGAATTTCCCCATATGTTTGCCTCCCCAAAGTTCCTAAGGATGTGATTGTTTTGTTTTGTTTTTTGCAGTGGGCTCCCTTCCATGTTTTCTAGTAACAGAGTGACATCGGGTTAGGAAGATGCTGGTCACTCACAGGTTTCCGTGAACATGCTCCCCCATTTTCTGCCATGGGTAGCATCCTCTACCACTTAAACAAGGGCCTGTAACTTGGAATCTGTACAGAATACACTTGCTAGGTTAAGCTGACCACACATTGCCAGGGCTGGTACCTAGTCAGACAGGAATATGAGCGAGAAGGAGGAGTGTCCCTCCCTCTCCCCAGCCTTGCTCCCATGAGCTTCCAGTTCAGCCTGCTCAATGCAATTCTGCCCGCAGCAAGGAGAGCAGGGGCTGCTCACCCGATACTCCCTGCTGAGAGGAAGTGGGTGGAGAGAGGCTTTCAAGATGACAGAGGTGCAGAGAGCCCAAGCTTCACCCCACTCTGCTTCCTCACTAGCCAAAGTAGCTGGCTGGGAGCATGGGAGAGTAAACTGCTCCACACACATACACACACACAAAAAAATGTGAAAAAATAAAAAGAAAAGATATTAAAAAAAAGAGAAGGATGAAGTAATTGACTTGTAGCAGAGCAAAGGGAGTGCATGTGGTGGTGGAGGGAAGATAGGGAGGAACTGTGACTCTCACAGTATATTCTCTACTCTGCTCCTGGGGAGATGCAGCTGTGCATCTCCCCTTGTATAGGCTACACTGTAAAGTTACACCATCGTCCAAAGTAAGCATCCCTAATTCTCCCACTTCCTGAAGCACAACAGCATTTGGCTCCTTTTTAATCATGGATTTCTACTGTGCAAATTGAAGTCTAGGACCAGGCTTTTCCTATGTGCAGAATTAAAAATCTCTCCCTTGCTTGTTTTGTTGGATTCTGGGGAAAACTACTGAACTGTTACAGTCGATTTACATTGGCCTGCTCCTTTTTTAAGGCTGATTCCAAGTTATTCTTAATTCCTCAAGGCACCTGAGATCTTCTGCATGAGCCAGACATGGACAACTTGGCAATGCTTTCCACATCCTTTTCCTTCCCTTTGCTTGCTTCCCAGTTACTTCTGACTTCACTGGAGTATGGGCTGTTTCCCTTTTCAACCACCTCAGTAGGAAGAAATGTGGCATGGAAGGTACTCTGGTGTTAGCCAGTTGACTCCGTGCACTCTGGTCGAGGCGGGCAGAGTGTGGGAAGAACCTGAAAGGAAAGACTGATCCAGTGGGTAGAACCAACAACCACAGCCTAGACCTTTCAAGAGAAAGGTCTAAATGCCTACTCTCACGGTTTCACGTGACCTCACGCTTGCATAGCCCTGGAAAAGCACATAACCTGTCTGGGGTTTAGTTTCCAATCTGTAAAGCAAAAGCAAAAGCAGTTGGTCACTAAACCCATTCTTAATCATTAAAAAAGACCTTCATGCTGCAGCACTGCCATGCCTGCAGCCAGCAGCCTTCTCTTACCCTCTGTTAGCTCTCATGCACCCACAGCAGCCACCCTTGCAGAAAGGGTTGTGTCTTTGGGCATGATTTCTTGCCTCTAACAATAGTGAACACCTGATGTCTTACAAAAGGAGTAAACTCCTGCAGCAGCAACTCCACAGCTCATATCTAAACTGCAAGTTATCCAGTGATGTAACATCCTTGTGATGATCACGTCAGTAGCATTCTGTCATTAAATATATAGTGTATGTATGACAAGGAGCAAACAAAACTTTGTGAAAAAAGTTACTGTTTCTATTCCCAGATCCCATACCCAGAGAGTTACTTTATTCCTGCCCTCCTATAGAGATAAAATTTTTCATAACCAGAATTTCTTCACTAAGAATACATTTTCTGAAAAGACATATTGACTCTATAAGGAGAGGCAAGGCCAGCTGCTGTACATCTCATTTGTCCCCTTCTCATGTCCAGTTTAAAACCTTGCTTTTCTATCAAATAGCTGGAGATCGTATGCCTGGTGAGAGACAACGTGTGTTAAACTATTCCCAGTTCTAAAATTCTTCTTTCAAAGATTCTTGGCACGGAGGAGGGAGGAGGCATTGTGTATCAACAGCCAAATGGCATCTTGATCAAAAGATAAGAAAAAGCACTGTATTTTCTGATAAAAAGGCAGTTTTCAGATGAGTTTTAGTCCTGGCAGAGCTGCAGAGCCCACATTAGCACAATAGGAAGACACAGAGGTGGTGCTTTGACTTTGGAAGGGAGGGGTCAGTTCTGCAGATTAGCAGCCACTTTGGATGCAGTTTAGCAGAGAACCCAACTCTGCGCTTACACTGCAGTCTGTATTTCGGGGGGGCAACTCACAAGTTTACCCATCATACATTCTGCTAGACTAGGACCAGAATACTCTCACCATCCTTGAGCATTAACTCCTAAATATAGCCAAACTCCCAGCAAAGTGTTAACTGAGAGTTAAAATTAGAAAACTTCGTGTCTCGAGGAGAACTGCATACTGGAAATTTTATCCACATGAACATTGATGAACCAGAAGACTCACAAGCAAAGTTCCACTTCAGGCAAATTTTTACAAGGAAAAAAATGCAGAGTAGCTAGATTTACCAGAACAGCCTTTACCCTCGGGATAGGCTGGCATGTAAACAATTTGCAATAAAAGTAATCCCAATTAGTAGAAAGACTTTTTTTTTTTCTCTGAATGGACAATGGCTTTTTTAAAGATTGAGCCGTGGTGGCAAGAAAGCACGTCTGTAATGGGCACATACTGTGTTTGTGAGCTCTTCACCTTAAGAAGGATTCAAGGGTCCCTCTGTGCAGCTGGGAGCAGTTCTGGGAGAGCTGTCGTGATTTCACCGTGTAAAACTGGGCAAGGCTGTTGGGAAAGGTGGTCTCTTACATGAGGTCTCTTTATTTAGCTTTTAGGCACACAAGCTCTTTTTAATCTAAAGGCTTGCAGTTTTTTGCAAAGAAGCAGACTTCTAACCTTACATTTCCCCCAAAAAAACCCCTTAACTGTATTTTATCAGAAATACAAGACTCCTTTTCTCCACGAATGACTTAAAATAATACAGTTTTAAGCTGGTTGTGAGCAAGCTACTGCACCTGTGCAAAGACCATGGAAACAGTGTTAACAATACACTGCCCTGATAATTCCTCACCATCGTCCCCATGCAAACATTGCAGTTTCATGCTACCCCTACTCAAATAAAGGTCAAACATCAACAGCCTCTAGTCACACTGTCATTACCCTGCACTCCTGGCCATGCAAAAGCTTGGCCCAGGTCATGCTGAATTCACTGAGATCCTATTGGTGGTTTTAAAGTCTTTAGATCAGGCTTGGAGTCCTGTTCTCGAGACCTCTACATCAGATACTTTAGACCTGCAAGTCTAACAAGACTTCTCTATTTGGAGGTTCCTGAACCTTTGCAGAACAGAGAGAGGCAGTTCAGAAAGCAAACTGTGATTCATGAAGTGGCCATGGATGCATTCCTGTATGGCTTTAAAGAAACTCGGAGTCACGGGCTTTTGAAAGTAAACACAGGTGCAGTCTTGGATTAGCTGAAAGGAGGCTTCCCCATCAAGCCTCTTACGCCATGGCTCCCCACAGTGCCAGTCCCACGGCACTCACCCAGGGTGGCAGGGCTCTGTGAGGGAAGGCACAGCGAGGCTTTTACCCAGTGCTTGGCAGAAACTCTCAAGCAGCAGTGCTGTTCCTTCTAAGCAGATGGCACCTTTGACTGGGTCTTGCAAGAGGTAGGGTTGCTCCCATGTCATTCCTGCTCTCAAGGGTCACAGTAGAGCTCTCAGTAGAACAAAGAAATTATTATTTTAATTTTTTTCAATAGAAATACCTCAGGTTAAGTTCAGGACTTTTAAAAATTCTAACAAAAAAAAAAGAGCTGATTTCCTTTCTAAGAACCATTCCCTATTACTGTATTTCTGTTTCCTCGTGGCTGTCTGTTCTGCCTGTACTCATAAACCAGGTTTAGGGATGCAAGTTTTTTTTTATACTGAGATTCTAATCTTTTTGAAACTGTGATCCTTGTTTTCTTCTGCTTGCTTGCTTGATTTCACTGTTTCCCTTATTTCATAAAAGAAAAAAAAAAGAAATTGGAAGGTATTGAAATACATAGAGGAGAAAATCTTTGGTTTATAAATCAGAACAAAATAGAAAGCATTTTGTTTTCGGTGTAAAATCCAGCAAAATGATGATCCTGAAATTTGCAGTTTGAAAGAGTTTTCCTTATGAATTTCCTAACATCAAAAAAACTAAAAACAACCCAAACAAACAAATAAACCAAACAAAAACAGAATTTGTAAAATATCTCAATATTTTTCTGTGATTTTTTTTCCCTACAAAATGAGTTATCCATTGCAAATGTAAATGTAAAAACATGTCAGACCATCCTGCTTCAAAGGGTCTCTAGAATGCTGCTCTTTCGTAGCCTAGCAGGACAGGGACAAAATCCTGATCCTCTGAGAGGTGCGTTTCTCCTGCTACCGAGTTAGACAAAACCCACCTCTGGCGATTAAAAATAGAACAGAGAACAATCTGTTATATATGTGGACCACTTCACCTTAACCCTTTCCATTCCTTCCCTTGTCCCTTCCAGAAGGACACGCCAGAGAGAGTCAAGCCCCTGGTATATCCGGAGGCCGGGCTCGAACCCCCCCCCGAACTGTGGGGAGGTGAAGGAGGTGAGTCTCATCTGGAAGACTGCTCTCAGCTTTAATTATGGAAAGCTTAAGCCCTCAGAGCAGCTCTCTGATGAAAATAAGAGGAACTGCAACTATTGCCTGACTTTAATACAAAACAATTAATCAGCCCTGGTTGAGCCAAAGTAGGTCCGGGTTGACTTGAAAGGTTAATGGACCTTCAAACTGTTTAAAAAAAAGCCTTAGCTGGAGCTTCAGAGCTGCAACGGAACATGAAACCGGGCCCCTTTGGTGCGGCTTTGCGCTTGCTGCAAACATCTTGCAGAGCTTGAAAACTGCTTTTGATGATCAGCCGAACTTCCCTTTCCTTAGTCCAATCCCATCTCTCCTGATTGCACTCCTTTGCCCTGCCCTCAAGTGAACGCTGTCTTTCACCAGTGCTCACGCTTCCCAGATCTTTGCTCTGGGTTCTCCATCATGCCCTTTCTGTCAGCTCCTAGCAGAGGCGTGCATGTTCAAGGCACTTTCCTCAGAGGTCAGTTATACAACACTCCGGGGCATTTCTGCTGCTCTTTTGCAGTTTTCCTTTTGTATGACAGTACCTTCCAACTTTCAAGCAGCGCTCCTGATTTTTCTGCTGTGCAACAAAAAGCTGCAATTCCTTCCTAGCCCTGCAGTGCAATGCCTCAGTATTTGCATTTATTACGTACTCTGCCTTTCCAGAGTTTAGATAATTGATGGCTCTGATCAGGTATTGCTCCTCTCTAAATTTCTTTTCCCCTCTATGCCATTGCTCAGTACCACTATTGCCCCAGCACACTAGCTTGTAGTATCTACTTTGACTTCCATTTTGTACTTTTCTGCCAATATTTTATGTTTCCATCTTGCCAGCAGAGACTGTATTTCTCTATGCACACTGCTCTTTGTATCTCCTCCAAATTCAGCTGCAAATTTACTTTGTTTGCTTAGTCCTGCCACTATTAAGAAAGAGTCGTGAAAAGATTAACTCACACACAGTTTATGAGCTTAAATTATCCATTTAGTTCTGGTGCTTTCTATTCTTCTCTTTGTAAATGACTCCTCAAAAGAAAAAAAGAAAAAGACAAAGTTCTGGGCAAAACTATTTTTTTTTTGGGTAAAATTAGCACAGGTCTAGTCAAGTCATTGGAATTTAGTGATTTATCTAAGGATATGACTTTTAGAGTTCTTGTTACTTTTGACAGTTTTCAGAGCTACACAGTGAATAATATGTAGGAATATTTCATCTTCTGTGGCACTTGCTTGGCTAAAGCTATGGCTTCAGTTCTTTGTCATGACTAAGGTGTGGCTGACCACTCAGATGGCACTGGTTTTATTTCCTTGCGTTTTGTGCTTGTCATTGATATGATTGATTGATAATCATTGACAGTCACAACTGATTATCACAACTTCCATGCAGAATTACAGATGGACTTTCCTGACACAGCCAGCGCAACGTGTGAACCCCAGCTTGCAGCAGTTTGACCTTGCAAACATTGTCTGACTTCTCTGTATTCCATCTTTAAGATGGGAACAATGGCAGCCCTCCTGCTTTGTCAGTTGTAACCGAGATAAATGCTTATGTGCTCAAATATCGGTGATATGAGAACGGTGAAAGAAAACAGAGCATGATTTGCACTGAGAACATTTATGGAAATATATTTGTTAAGATGCCTCAATACTCTCAAACAGAGCGACATCTCCCACGCAGCATGCAGAGCATCATCCTGCAACGCTATTGTGCCTTGTGTGGAGAGAGGAAATCTACTTTTCCTCTCTTAGTAGAGCAACAACAGCCATCTCTTTGAGGGAGACAGCAAAGGATGCCAGGGGTATCTGTATCTAGGGCAATAAAAGCCCCTATCTATATCTAGGGCAATAAAAGCCCAACATCATTTCACAGAGTTCCTTACTTTGCAGAAGTAACAGGTACTGATCAGAGATTTTCACTTGACCAGATTTTTCTAACAAATTGTAGAAACTGGGATCCCAGCCTCCCACACCCTTCTTCTGACCTTCTTAACACACAGATTAATTAGTTAACTGGTCAATGTAAAATTATACCACAGCAGGCTGGGCAGAGACAGACAGGTGTAAATATCATGTCACAAAAATGACAGCGAGAAAAGGAATTAAAGCAGAAAAAGACCGAGTTGTGACTGAGAAAAGCCTGTCTACTTCTGTAGTTTATTATAGACCTGAGGATGTAGCTAGTACACTTGATATTGTACCGGACATTATTAATAGTTGAGTCCCTTGGTGGGATTGCTAGAGGATGCTGGGGAGTGTCAAATGCCTCTAGGGGGGTCTCGAGTGCCCCGAGCTCCAGACGATGCCGGTGGCGGGGGAGGAAGGTGCAGGGCCAAAACCTAACAGAATTAACTTTGCACAAGGTGTGAGAAGCAGCTGCTGTTCCAAGTAGTGAGGTAAGCACCGAGGAACTGCTCCTGACCTTTCTCTTGGAATTGGGCAGGTATGTGTAAGGCGAGCATATTTTGATCTCCAAAAAGATGTATTTGTGGGAAGATCAAATGAAGACACATGTGTCGTTGCAGTCAGCTGTGTCTGAAATGAAACGACATTGCTGCGGTTCTACAGGGCGCGTTTAACCGCTTGGAAAACACAACGCTCCTGGCAGGAGATGTATTATGACAAAACTGTCCCTCAGAAAGATGTCACCAGTTGGGAAAGCTGTTCTCAATGTCTACTAGGGTCGTAGTCATAATGGTAATCTTAAATAGTATTGTAGGTTGGTTCGAAGTGCAGGTGATAAGTTTTTCACACTTGGGTGAACAGCTGTCCTGCTGTACATTGCTCAGGCAGTCATTTAAAAAGGAAAAGGGAATGCTGGGAATCAGTGGGCTGAACTATTTTCTGTGAGAGATCAGGTATATACCGTTCGCTGGAGGCTACTGGGGATTAGCCCTCAGATGTGTCTTCTTTTTTGTAAATGGCCTTGAGTAGTGCATGATTAAAAACAACAACAGCAAAGAGACTTTGGTGGCCTCATCCTCAGATCCAGTGTGTAGCTGCACTCCCCAGCCCATCTGCTGCTGCAGTTTGGTTGGCCCTGAGGCTGAGAGGGTTAACGCTTAAAGCTGCCATAACTCAGTCCCACTT
This sequence comes from Megaceryle torquata, assembly GCA_024611175.1. Lineage (NCBI taxonomy): Eukaryota > Metazoa > Chordata > Aves > Coraciiformes > Cerylidae > Megaceryle > Megaceryle torquata. The sequence continues at coordinate 66,804 of JANIJG010013603.1, read as the reverse complement.
GATTTTGTCTCTGAATTCTTCAGCTTCTTAGTGGGTCTGGCTCTTGTGAAAGCTATAGCTTCAATCTGTATGTGTTGAAATTTCTGTATCTTGAGGAATGGAAATGTTCAGGAGGGTCATAGCTTCTCTAGGGGCATTCAGCACTCCGCAGCAATCTACCTTAATAAATCCTTCTCCAGACACATATTGCACAAATACTCGATTACTATTCTGAAATGCAGTGCAAATTTTCATATCCTCTTATTTCATGCTCCCATCTTCCTGAACGTTCAGAATGCAGTGCTATTTTTCCTATTCTGTTACTTTTCACTGTCCCTCTAAGCACAGAGGAAAAGGGCTGCATTTCTCAGCGTAGTAGGATGAGGGTATCAACAGGGTGTTCTGCTACTTGTCGCTTTCTGTGAGTTTGTGAAAACGGCGCTTAGCAAGCAGTGAGAATAATGACACTGTCCTCTTTGGCAGAAGCCCGAATCGGCCGTCAGCCACCACAAATGATCATCATTCTGAAGAGCAAAAGCCACTCTTAAATTTTTCAGAAAGTGCCAAATACTTCAAGCTGATTTACATAAATCACGTCTGGGATTACCATCCTGAATGTAAAATTCACGAGTAGCTTTTCCTTCTCTTACAGTTCCTCTTAGCAAGAACTTAAGAGTAAATACTGAGGCAGTATCTCACAGTACTAGGATTTCATTATTTTCACAGAACATATTAAATGACACTTTGCTCTTCAGCTGTGTGGACTGTGCAGTGACTGATCAAAACAAAGCAATACAGATTTATTTATTTTTTTCCTAAATCACCACAAACAAAACAAAACTAAACAAAGCTTTCCAACACCACATAAAGTGTTGAGTCTGAAAGAGCAGGAAGCGATTTGCCAGAGTCTACTGGGATTTCATTTATTGATGGAAGCAATAAGTGTATGTTTTGCCTTCTCCTAAATTTAGGCCTTCCCTAAGACACCTTGATTTGAGAGCAGTAATACCCTGCTAACACCGCAGCCATAGGCAGGAACAGAAACCATTAAAATAGAGTAAAGCTAAGCTACCTGTGAAAGATCAAACCACCCTGCAGTGCATGAACATTTCTTTTCTATGGTGTTTGCTTTTACCTGATGTGCCACTAACATCAGAATCTCTAAACCAAATTTCTTTGGTGTAAATTAAGAGCCAACTCTCTATTACCAGAATATCCTGTTTTTCCTGACACGCTGTGATATGTGCTCCCACAAATCCTCTGCACCATTCATAAAGCCTAATTGTTACTTAGTTCTACTCCTTGTTCCTTTAAGGATCTTCTTCGGTTCTGTTGCCATGTTCTCAATCACTTTTGAAAGCCAGGGTAGTATCTCTGAATAGGAGGGAATCACCACTATGCAAAGGACCAACTCGAAGAGACTAATAGGTCTTCCTACCTCAATGTGCAGTGCTTTTCCGAATTGCACATGGTAGAGCATTTTGTGAACACATATAAAGGCTGATTTGAGAGTCATGTGCTCCCCAACCCCTTTTTAATCACCTCTAGCAAGAGCTCAAAGCATCAAAGGTGCATCCTGACATCTAGAAGGGCACGCAGAATAGCACAGCAGAATAGCAGAGCTGGTCTAAAGTGATGTTGGTGATGATGGTCTAAGGTGATGATGACTTCTCAGCAGCTCAGAAAAACCAGCCTTCTGGAATATGTCATCAGCCCTTGCTGAACCCCCAGGATACAGAATAGAAAAGGGACCGGGTGACACAGGAAGAGAGGGACAGAAAACAGAGTGGGTATCCCAGAAGCAAGACCACATCAGACTACTAATGCCCACCCTAGGTAGCTGCCTACTCTCTTTGTGTCACAGGTACAAAGTGAGACAAGTAGTCTACCGTTATGTCCAGCCATTATCGAGTCCCCAGTCAATGAGCCATAAACTGGTAGGTCAACAAGGGATAACTTTTGATGTAAAGCCAGAGAAGGTTCTGTATCAATTCTTCTGGATTCACACCATCTAAACTGTTCTAAAACCACATGGCTTCTGGTCCATAGTAGGTACTGCATGGTAAGACAATTGCACTGGTTCAAATGGACGTGTCATTATACCCATTATATACCGAAGACCCACTTAAGTCATGTGCCATCATACACCTTACTGTTGACTGGGTGTGTGTCACAGCTGACCTGACAGCCCACGGAAGCAGAAACTGAGCTGATGTACCAGAGCTGATGCTCTAGCACATTCAGATACCAGCCAGAAGTGAAGTGGAATCACTCGCCAGTTATGGTCTTCCCTCTTTGTATCTCATAACCTCAGCTGATACTGGATGAGGGACCATGCTGCTGGGCTGTGCTCTTGTTCTGAGGTGACCGTGGAAATGCCATACCCAGGGACCAAATATAATGACCTAGTCCATACTTCCCGTAGAAGTGCACATAGTGTTGTATTCATTTCTAGAACCATTCATTGCACTTAGTTAATTGCAAAGTGTCAACAAAGACAGCTAAAATTAACCTTTTCAGGGATTTACACATGAAACATTTTAAGAAGAACCTTGAAGAGCAACAAAAGTGTCTCACAATCATCAGCTGACTAGCAAAAGTTTGTCTTGAACAAAATGTCTTCCTAACTGAAATGAAGAATTTTAAGGATTTTTAATGTTAGAAAATTCATGTGAAGGACTAAATTCTTAGGGCACTCTTTATACCATTCTCCAAAAAGCTGAAGAAGGAGCTATTGCTCCTTGTGATGGAGTATCTTCTGCTAAGGTCCATGCCCTGGGAGCCTGGAAGTTAGGTCAGTCTTCTCGTAGACAGGATACTTCTGTTGAAATCTTGCCTCAGAATGCAAGTCTCCACTATAGACAATTTACCCCCTGGGATCTACTGCACAAGCACTTGTTCTGTTTTGTGAATTGCATTGTGTAACTTTTGAAGCATGTCCAGAAACCTCAAAATGATTTTAATTTTTCATGTTTTACATTTTCCTCTCCTTTTTACCAGTGTAACCACACACACACACACACACACACACACACACACAAAGGCACAAATGGAAAATTATCTTCAATTTTAAGCAGGCACGAAGTCCCATGTTGGGCAAAGAGCCATTTATCAAAAGCAATACTGCCCATCCCTATGAACCAATACACTTTTAAGGTGTCTTACACTCACAGTAGAGCCTAGGCCATGAACAGCAGCTTCCCAGTAATGTCCACTCATCCAAGCTAGAATAATGCCTTAGGCATATTCTGAGGTGCTGGACTTCGTGGACAGCCTGGCAATTTCAGGTCATGGACTGGAATTTCTGAACATGCCATTTATAAACCTCTTAAGTGAACTGTCTTGCTGGAACTCCCTGAAAACTGTAATCTCACCCAGCATTTGCATTTTTCTTTCCAAATTCTGCGCCCTGAAACATTTCAGAAAAGATGAAGACTGGTTCTGAAACAGCAGATAATTTGCCAAAGTCAAACTACAAGTCAAATTTCAGCGTAGCTTAACACCCTTTCCACCAAACCCACAAGACATTTTATATTAGGTTCAGAAAACTACTTGTAATTTTTTTTCCCACTAATGGGGTTCCTTCATGGACAAAAGAAATAGCTTATTTGGAGTGCTCTAATTCTGAGGTCCCTCGCCCCTCCTCTTTGTGTGCAGCACAATATTAAAAAGAGTCTGCAGGAACTCCAGTCTTACTTTTCCCACCTCATCACCTGCTCCAACTTGTGTATTTTGCTAGTGCCACTTAGTTTTGAAACTAAGCAGATCAATGATTACAAACAGTTGCACATTGGCATGAATAATGCTGTTGGCTTTTGAGCTGAGCATTGTCAGAGCTTTGCTCACCATCCTATGGACTTGTGTGTCGTGCTGTGCACGAGTTAGCTCTTCTGAGTGCTGTAAGAAATCTGCCAAATGACATCTGTTTCATAATATTTTTACTGCTTTTAAAAGTAAATAGTTTACTGAGGAAAGACCAAATTGCACAGGAAGAGGTCTTTTTATCCAGCATGGTCTGGGCTATGAGATCCATCTACACTGAGTTAGTATTTATTTAGGTATGACAGTAATTATATGGTGACTGAAAATCTTAGTTTTTTTTTTTTTTTCCAAAGCATAGCATTGCTGCAAGCAACAGTCTAGATTTAGGTGAACTCATACTGTGACAAACTGAGAATGGAGAAAACACATTTCTTGTCCATAAAAGGGCAGATCACACATCCACAGAGGGTAGCTATGATTTTGCTGCAGTTCCAAACTATGAAGTGGGGACTCACTGTTGCTAAAAGGAATTTTACTTAGAATGGATAGAGGGTTCTCTAGTAAAACTTTTTTCTTTTCTTCTTTGTCTTCTTAAAAAGAAAATGGTTTCCATTTTTAAACAGAAAATGGTGACCTTTTGAACTTGAAAATTTTCTGTTCAAGAGGTCTGATATTTCTGTGGTTTCTTCTGGGAAGAAGAAAGAGTACCCAAAGTGTCACCAACAGGTCAAGAGAAGAGATCTTTCCCCTCAACTTAGAATGGGTGATGCCACATGTGGAATGCTGCCTCCAGTTCTGGGCTCCCCACTACAGGAGAGACATGGATGTACAGGAGCAAGTCCATGAATATTACTAAGGGATTAGGGCATCTGTCATGTGGGGAGAGGCTGAGAGAGCCAGAGCTGTTCAGACTGGAGAAGGGAAGGCTCAAGGGGATCTTACTGAAGTGTAGAAATAACTGATGGGAGGGAGTATAGAAGACAGAGTCTTCTTGGGGTGTCCTATGAAAGGATAGACGAGAAGCAATGGATACAAACTGAGATATATATGAAATACTACCAAAACTGGATATTTTTTCCTTTTTTTTTTTTTTTTTCTTTTATTGTGAGGTTGGTCAAACACTGGAACAGGTTTCCTGAAGGAGTTATGGAGTCTCCATCCATGGAGATATTCAAAACCCAACTAGGTACAGCCCTGTGCAAGCTGCTCTATCTGACCCTGCTTTGAGCAGTGAGATTGGAGCAGACAGTCTCCTGAGGATCCTTCCATCTCCATCTGTTCCACATTCTGACACATGGTGGATGATGTGGCAGTGCAGAAGAATCAAGTTCAAGACTGTTCTGAGTCACTTAAAGCACCACTACAGCCAGGGCTTATGACACAATGAGAGTTTATAATTTTCTCCTTCAATCAACTATTTGTGTGAGAATTTTATAAGATAGGTGTGCTTCAACGTGCATGGTTTGCTTCCAGGATTTCGTATTTTACATTGAAAATTAATTTAATTTAAATATATGTGCAAATACAAAAATCCACAAGGGAAAAAAAAAATACCTCCTTAGGCAAATGCTCACAGTTCTTAACTACACAAATGGGATGACAGGGAGATTTGAAAAGAAATGACAAATGAGCTTCTAGAAGATGCTCAGAAGCAAGAATTACAAGGACTGTGCAGGAATCCATATAGAGCAGTGCATGGCACAGGACAGTACAGAGAAGAAGCACACTTTTAGGTCCAGTGTTCAAAATCTCATCCTTGAGTTCATTCTGATCTTTTAGAACAAGATTATTCCATTTAAGAACAGGGGAGAGGTGGACAGGGGAGGCATGGTGGGTGTCCTCCCTGTGTCCTTGAACGTTTCTGAGTGTTGCCAGGTTTGTTCTGCTTTGTATGCAAAGGAACTTCATTAAGAAAAAAAAACCAAACCAAACCAAAACCACCCACGCCCCAGCCTGGCGAATGAACAATACAAAATGGTCTGTGGATGGATGTGAATTTCCCACTTGTATCGCAGCAGCCTAACCACTGCTTTCTGAAGTTCAAAATATAAGAAACCCCACTTTGCATCTTAACTGCATCCTTCTCCTTCAAGAATACTTTCCCTTGTAGCACTGGAGAGTGAAGGAGCTGTTGAAACACAGTATTGATTTCTGAGTATGACGATGCTCTTAGGGTAGACTCAAGCCACTTGATGAATAGGAATCTGAGATCTCAACACACAAAACTCGACGACACTTAGCAAAGTCAGAACCTCTTCATTTTGCACAAGTAGATAGTTTGCTGCTCTCTGTAATCTTGCCATTTTGAAATTAAACCACTCTGTGGTAGAGCCTCTGAGAACATAACTTGTTCTCTCTCTCTGCTGCCAAGACCTGGACATACACCAAGATCTACCTACCTCTGTAGAGAAAGGGCCTAAGCGACGTATATGCCACTATGCATGAAAAGAGGAAAAGTAAAGTCATCTTGAAAAGTGCATGAAATAGAAACACTGAATTAAAACAAAAAAGTCAGGAAACAGTTGCACGCACTATAAAGTAGAATGAAATAGCATCTTCACTGAAATACACAGCCTGTCTGTATCTATAAAGTGCAGATGTGATAAAACCGAACTCAAATGTTCATGTTTACAGCCTCTAGGAAACTTCCCTGTTTAACATTTTCATCTTGAGTTTCTGTTTCTTTGCAGATCTTACAGGTGAACAAGGTGATGTCCATCTTGTTTTATGTGATATTTCTCACTTATCTTCGTGGCATCCAGTCTACCAACATGGATCAAAGGAGTTTGCCAGAAGATTCAATAAATTCTCTTATTATTAAACTCATTCAGGCAGACATTTTGAAAAACAAGCTTTCTAAGCAGATGGTAGATATTAAGGAAAACTATCAAAACACAGTGCAGAAAGACACTCAGCAAGACATGACTGAAGACGAAAATGTGAAATCAGACTTCCAGCCAGTTGTCTCAATGGATAAAGACCTCTTAAGGCAGCAGAGACGCTACAACTCTCCCCGAGTCCTCCTGAGCGACAACACACCTCTGGAACCACCGCCGCTGTACCTCATGGAGGATTATATTGGAAATTCCGTGGTGGTGAACAGAACGTCCCGTCGGAAAAGGTACGCAGAGCACAAGAGCCACCGAGGGGAATATTCCGTTTGTGACAGTGAAAGTTTATGGGTCACGGACAAATCGTCTGCGATCGACATTAGAGGACACCAGGTGACTGTTCTGGGAGAAATTAAAACAGGCAACTCTCCAGTTAAGCAATACTTTTATGAAACGAGGTGTAAAGAAGCCAAGCCTGTAAAAAACGGCTGCCGAGGCATCGACGACAAGCACTGGAACTCCCAATGCAAGACATCCCAGACTTACGTTAGAGCACTGACTTCAGAAAACAATAAACTGGTGGGCTGGAGATGGATAAGAATAGACACCTCCTGTGTGTGCGCGTTGTCAAGGAAAATAGGAAGAACATAAATCTGCATCTCTTTGCTATATAAATTATTACTTTAAATTATATGATATGCATGTAGCATATAAATGTTTATATTGTTTTATATATTATAAGTTGACCTTATTTATTAAACTCCAGCAAATCTACAGTATATAAGCTTTCTCTCTCAATAAACAAGAGCAAAGGGTGTGTGCCTCTGCTGTGGGCAACTCCGGGTTTTTTTAGATGATGTTTGTGACACTGCTTGTCGGCAGCATACCGTAACCTTACTGTAAAATCTGTGTAAAATCAGTATTTCTCACTCAGTATTGTCAAGACAGTGACTGTCATTTAGTAAACTTGTTAAAAATCAGATCAATGTCAAGAGTTGTGTACATATTTATATTCCCCGTTCTATACACTCACGTTTAATCGGAGGAAGTGTTGACTCCTCACCACCAAAACAAAAATGGACCAAAATATGTGTTACAGCCGTTAGATGATATCAACATTACAGGCATCAAGTAGCCATAAAAGACAATTCCTGTGTATTAAGCCAATTTTTCCAGTGAAATTACTATTTTCCTTCTGTTAGCATCTCAAAACGCTTGCTAATTAATCCAGCAACTTTCATTTATGTTTTTGAAGCACATTTGTTTTTCAACTGCTTTTAATGCTGCCAGTTAGTCATAGAAAAAAAAATGAAAAAAATCCGAAATATTTGTAGCAGAAACTTACTGAAAACAATAACCAGTCTAAATGGATCATTAATACAATACATAAAAGATGATTTCTTCAGAATTTTGTATTTATTGTGATCAGCCCCTTTCCTCATCACATGAATTAATTAACTTCTTCTCAAATTGTTGGACCATTCCTCTCTGTCTGAGTTGTTAAATTAGAAACAAAGCCAGTGGTGTCAGCCTTAAAAGAGCCCCCGGCTTGCAAATTGTAGTACAGAAAGATACGACATCCTGGCACGGATATCAAAGCCACACACCCCCATGAAGCTGCTCTCCTCAGCATCTCATTCTCCATTTTTTTGCAGAGGGAAAAATGAGTAGAACTGCTTGACAAACCTGGCAACTTTCACAGGGACATGAAATAATCTTGTTGAGCAGCACGGTGACTAAAATCCAGGTAGTCCATAGTTATAATGAAGTTCTTCAATTATACAGGTGAGTTGTTACTTAGGATAGACAAATGTACTAGCATATATATACCTCAAAATCTTCTTTGTATTGTCATGTAACTCCACTGGGGACAATAATCATTACACTACTTGAAGAGATGGTCTATTTTATATTAGCTGTAAAATGCCCTGGGTGGGACCTCACTCCCATAAAAATAAAAAAGAGTCTTGTCGTGGCTACCAACCAAATTAAGATTGGACTGCATACGTTACCCGTGCCAGCCAGATCTGGACACAGAAGCAGGGATAAAAGTGCCAGCCTTTCGGAAAGCATCACGGCTGTAGTGCTCTTAGTTTTTTACACTACGGCTTTCAATGCTGTAGCACATTCAGCATCACAACTGAAAATGAGGTCGGAGCTCTTAAAGACAAAGTTGCAGGATGCCTTTGTTCATACACAGCTTTTGCTACTGGAGAAACAACTTCAAGTCTGCAACAGGTTATCAAAGGCAGCAAATTGTGTGGTCTCCTCTAACGCCTTACAGAGAGCGCTAAACAGCATAAAACCACCGTAGAACTGGACAGGACCATGAGGCTGAGCACCGGAATAGCAGTGACTCTGAAAGCCAGGGTGGAGTCTAAAGGTATAATTCTGCAGAGGAGACCATTAACAAAGGTTCTGAGAGCCACCTAAATTTCCAGCATGAGGTCAGGGTATTTACCTCACAGGAAACCTCATCACCTCTCAGCACTAAATCCTAACTTTCCTTCAAGCAATAATAACTTCAGAGGTTCAATAGCAAATCAGTTGTTTAAAAAAGGGTGTAATTTAACAAGGACCTCAGTATCTGCGGACTAGATTTTTTTTCCAGTGTTCTCCTTCCTTGGCAAACATTTCAAAATAAATAAAAAATAAAAATCCTCAACAGAGCTTTTTCTAGTTTTACTAGTAAGAAAGCTTACATTTCAACTATATTTTTTCTGCTTGGGAGGACAAACTTATTTTTAGGAGTCCCATCCCACTAAAATTTTTTGCAAGTTTTAACTTGCCTAATTTTACTCCCTGAATTCACAAATAAAGATCGTTTTCAGATGCTGTGAGCAATTGATAGCAGGTATCATCACGGATCGTTAACTTTAGAGATCTTCATGCTTCAGTATGCCAGACAGCTCTATCTCTGTGTGAGAAGAAGTAAGAAGGCTAACTTAGCTTGGTCAGATCCCACTAATTGGAAACTACCTTGTTCCTACATGGCGGATGCCACACTTCTTTACATCACTGTAAATCCAGAGAAGTTCTGTTGAAGATGCACAAGAAAACGTAGGTTTATAGCAATGCAAACAACACGGGACTTGATCCTAATGCCTTTACTGCTGCTCACTGAAAATCAAAGAAGGTTCAATTTTTTTGTAGGCTCAAAGAAAACAGTTTGTCATTTTCCAGCATAAATCCAGTAACAGGAACTGGTCTTTGACTCTTTACCAATGCAACAAGCCAGCAAAGTTGTAGCAGAGTAAATACAACGCCTGTCATCTGAAACACATTAAACAAGAAAGAAGCATGGTGTGTAAGGTTATTAGATCGGCTGCCTCTTTCCCACCCCACTATAACAATGAACGGAAGTGTTACCCTCTGGATCTGATCCAGTTTCCACTCAAGTCAATGGAAAAATTCTCACCTTCTCCAGTGGAAGCTGGATCAGGCCCCAAGCGACGAGAAACCTGCAGATCTCGACCAGACAGCGGAGCAATCGCACACATCAGTTACGCCGTCTTGTAAATCCTGTGTACGCATAAGATGCTGTATAATTTTGTAACAAGTTTGTAAACAAAGCCTGTAATAAATTTGTTAAGGACTAATTCTGTTTTCGCTGTAGCCGGGGATGGTTTTATTGTCAACTTCAGTCATGGCACAATGAATTCAAAATAACTTTCCAAATTTTGTATGTGTGTTAAGTAATTAAAAAAATATTCATCTCGCAATGCTGGTTACATTTAAGTATTCTAAACTCACTGCCATTAGGCAGCTCAGATGCTCTGTCAATATTGTTTTGCCAGTAGATCATTATAAACACACATTTTATTCGGCTTTTCTCCCAAACGACCGAGTGATAGTTTGAAATTGTCTGTGTGTGTCAAACTGTATTTTCTCCATTTTTTCCCCCTAGTTTTTTTACAGTCCATTTAGTAACAGTAAAAAGAAAAAAAAAAAACAAAACCTCTCCACTGAGGTTTTGGGAAACCATCTGCATTTATTTTATCACCTTTGAACATGTGTTCAGGAATGAAGTCTGTGCAGTGAGTTTACTGCTACCAAGAGATTTGTGCGGCTGCACCAGGAAGAAACTTTGACTGGACTATACAGAGTGTGTACTCAAAACCACTCTGCTCATATTCTGTTATTTCGATGCTTTAGCAATCAGAGGCTCTCGCTCAGCTATACAGTTGTGTATCTGCAGACAATACCAAACAGGAAACGAGTCTGATTGGGCTTTCCAAAATTAAAAATTTAATGATAATGACCTGCTATTTCTGACCTTTCAGCAAACCCTTTTGTGCAGCGAAGTAAAGTGCACAACCATTCATTTCATTTAATAGAAACATTGTGGAAAAATCAATGGGATTCTGTGTTCTCCACGCTTGCTCCGCGTATGTAATTCATCATGCACGTGGGGAGGGGGCCGAGGGAGGAGGAGGAGGAGGAGGAGGAGAGGATAATAAGCACTACAGCTTGTGAGAAGTAAAAAGCTGTGCTCCATGTTGGAACATTTTAAAGTGTGGAGGGGTTGTTTTCTGAAATGCTTTGCCTGTATTTTGTTACAGCAGATGGCAGAATGACGAAGCAAACACAGATGTGGTGTAAAAAAGTCAGACAATACAAGGATAACAAAAACTTTCCTGGGAAAGTCGGCCATTCGCTGTAGGTTTGTGCAGTCCTGTGCAGGTTGTTGCAGAGCTCAGCACTGACATTCCCAGTTAAATTATTTAACTAATCTCTGTGGAAAAAAAAAAATGTATTTTTTCCTGAAACTTATTACTTTCACAAGCTGGATAATTTTCTTTTTTTTTTAATTGTAATCTCTAGATGCAAAATAGGGCTGTTTAGTTGGAGGAAGAGGAGGCTGAGGGGAGACCTCATCACTCTCTACAGCTCCCTGAAAGGACACTGTAGAGAGGTTGGTGCCGGTCTCTTCTCTCGGGTAATTAGTGACAGAAGCAGAGGGA
>JANIJG010013603.1:24775-55168 GCA_024611175.1 Megaceryle torquata | reverse complement strand
TGGTCTAGGGGAGGACTTGTAGAGGAGGGTGAATGGTTGGACACGGTGATCCCAAGGGGCTTTTCCAACCTAGATGAATCTGTGATTCTGTAAAATAGTAATGCTTTCCACTAAGGTCCCAAATATAGATTTCTCCTTTGTTTTACTGCTGAGCTTAGAAGCCAGTGGCACCTGAAAGCCATACTTTCACTAAGGAACCAGTCTTTTGATGTTATGACCTCATGTTTCCAGATGTTTTGATCACAGGATCCTATTTTGGAGCTGTTAGCCACACAATTAGGTGAGATCATGACTAGGCTGCTCTAAATCATGCTTGAGAAGTGGGTGTGTGTATGCAGCCTAGGAGCAACAAAGAGAGTGAGGTAGCCCTATGTCATCCTTACCTCCACTTTCCCAAATCTCCTGCTCTGCTTTCAGTCTTTTCTGGTCAGCTGCAAGTTGCATGATCAAGGGCTGCATAATCAAGAGTTGCTTCCTGCACGTGCAAGGGTTGAGGTGCCTAGTAGATCTTTGACAGAAGGACAGTTTCTCAGTTCTCATTGTTTGTCTCCCCAAAGGTATGCCCAATGTGAATCTGGATGGACCTTCTGTAAAAAGATGCTGAGGTTGAAGCATGTCCATTGTCCCCTCTCTCAAACACAGCATGGTGCTCCTATTTACCTGTGTTACAGGGAGGAGCGAGCATCATTGATAGAGCATCTCCATTATTTGTAAATTACATGGAAATCATCTGACAGAAAGCACTGGTGTGTCCAGGGGAGGCAGCTAAGGGAGAAGGCAGGCTGATCCTTTTCTCTAAGCAATATTTCCATGGAGGGTGGGAGTACGGAAAGTGCATGCTGAAAAAAACAGGGAGTGATAGCTGTAGGGTGGCAAATAAAGACATTGAGCCACTGGAGAGAGATGGTTCAACTATATAACCTCAGACAAAAGGCTCTTTCCTGCTATGACAAGGGTTAAAGAAATACCATTAGATCATCTGAAATATGCATTCAAAAGGAAAATGAACCTCTATTAATTGGGGTCAATCTCACTGCGTTGATTAGGAATTAACTATGCTCACTGAGCACAGATGATGAAGTCTTGCTCTCGGTTATCCCTTTGCAGGTCCTGTTGTCAGCACTTAGCTACAAAGCTTTTAAGTGAGGGTAGAATTTGACTCAGAAGGTATTAAATCCAAATTGAATGCATAAGAGGGAGCTTAAGTTGAAAGCATTATCCACCACGCAAAACAAGCCAAGGTTTTAACATTAGTGTAATAAAAATTGTTCATTCCTTGTCTAGTTCCAGGGATTTAAGTTTTAACATAAGTTTTGAACTGTCTGATATGACCAGTACACAAATATTTAGCAGCAATTCACAAAAGAAAAAAGGAAACCTGCATATGGAAGTATGCAGTACAATACTGTGTCTAGCACTGTAAATAACTTCTGTTGATTTGCATTTCTGGTCTCAGTGTCTGAGACAGGAATGTTAACACAAAAACTTGTTGGTTTTTTTTTTTTTTTACACATGGTATTTTATATAATAAGCACCTCAACTTACATTTTGTAGATGTTTGCAGTGCGCAGTCTTTGTGGATAATGGAGCAGAAATATGGCTTTAAAGTTGCTGGGCAATGTAAAAGTTTTCAGTCCCCCATTTGTACAGTAGATGGTTAAACCAAACCTGTGGAAGTGATAGAATCTGCTTCTCAGGCTCAAAGAGTAAATATGTTTTAAAATATTGAATGGCAACTTTGTTAAGTTATTACAAATATCTTGAGTCAGAGTCATATGTAGTACAGCCCACTGCTCATATGGAGTATAATTTTTAAATCTTTCTTATTGCACAAATCTACTAAATGTGATTCCCATTAAGTTCAGAAGACAGAAATTTGCTCATTTCTACACTGCTGACAGAGCAGGCACCGTAACTCCAATACATGAGCCAAATCACAGGTCAGAGCATGATCCCTGAACTTATGTCCTGAGGAAAAAAGTTCCAGGAAGGAAATTTTTCTGTTCTGCAGAGAGTGGGAGCTCAGCTGCCAGTGTCACAGTGTCTATGCAATGATACCACAAGGACCTGTGTTTGAAGTCTTGAGGAGGTAGAAACTGGCTGGCTGGAGAGATGAAGGGGAGAAGAAGAGGGATGAATGGGGCAACAATCATTACATTGGCTTCTGGAAAACTAGACCACTTAGCCAGTATGATCCTCCTGATCTCAGAATCTAATTCAGAGGAACATATCCCCTAGGTCAATAATCTTGGCCGTCTGGGATTCCTGAGACTTGGCATCAGGACATGGTACTTTTCACAGGCAGGGGTAAACGTGAACAAAAAAAACCTTCTCCCACCATAATCAGATAAGGGCAATTATGCAAAAGGGAGTTTTCATGGGAACAATTTTGTCTTAAACTCCCATGGTGGGTGTTGGGTTTTGGCTTTCTTTTTTTTCTTTTTTTCCTTTTTTTTTTTTTTTTTGTGTAACATTTGTTGTTTTTTCCCAGAGAAATGGGAGATACGGGTTCCTGAAAAAAGGCTTGCTGCATGTAGTTCTCTCAAAGGGATATGAGGACTGAGAAGAGTGGGGAATAGCTGTTAGAAAGAGGAACATCCTGCTTTAGTAGAGTCACTCAGCGATCTCTTTTCCCTTCGGGTTTCCTCTTTCTGTGCTGGTGGTTCACTACAAAAATGTACGGTGAAGTCTTCTGACAGACCCTGCTGCAGGGAGCATTTCTATGTGAGCAAAGAGCAGCACTGCACTACCACGACTGGATTGAGAGGGGCGCTCAACAGCCTCTGTGTCCCTTTCCTCTCTTTTTCTAACTGCCATGGAGACTGGGATGTGTCAGCAGCACAAAAAATGGAGAGCAGTAACAGGAGAGCTGCACAACACACTTCCCCATGCACGACAGCCAGGCAAAGAGAGAGTTAGGTCAGTGCCATCATCTCACAAGCTGATCTGGGGCCAGGTCCTTCATTTCTTCCCACGGAATCTTTGACAAGAACGATCCACATTGCCATTTTGTAAATCAAGTTTAAGAAATAGAAAGGCAATCCCGCCACTGTTTGGACCTGGTTCGCACAAAGTGAAGGAATAAGGAGGAAGGCAAAAGTCCATGGGGGTTTTTAGCAATACTTGCATTCAGAATGTACAGAAAAAGCCAGTCTGAATAGTGGAAAGTGTCTAAGTCATCCATATAGTTCTAGATGGAACCACCACACATACAACTAATAAATACTTCACTCTATTCTGATATTATGCCATTTTAATGCTGGACTTCAGTAGGATTAGTCCCAGTTTTTAATGACAAAATAAAGCCTGGAATTAGTTCTGTGACATTTTGAAGCAGGTGAGCTCTGCACTTTATCAGACCCAATTTCTCTATACTGCTTAGCTTCTGCCTGTGTAGCTACATGATGACCAATCAAATTATCTAATGTGGTAGGTTACAGGGGAACTACACTTCTACGCTGTAGCAGCTTTAAACTAGAGAGATATTGCTGTCAGAGCTCAGGTTGATTCAATGCAGCTCACCAGGTAAACTCAGGGGCTTTCCATGGCATCAGCTAAATAGTCTCCCCTGAGAACTACCATGCATGCTGTTCAACATTAACTTTGTTTCATGCTTCAGGTGTAACTTTGTTGGTCTTTGTATTGCTCGAGTAAATGAGAAAGAAATAAAACTTAGATTTGCAGATACTGGCATTTAGAATTAAATTCTGAAATCACTAACAATTGTCCTCACAAGAAACACTGGAAAATTCAGATAACAAGTACACACTACAAGCTCAGGTGGTCCTGTTCAGAAACAAGCAGCAAACTAATCTCAGCTAAGATAAAGAACTCAGTCCTGTTGAACAGAGGTGCTCACCTAAGTTTCTTTTTAATTCACCAAAGACTTCACATTTTGGCTTTCCCAAGCATTTTTCAGTAACCAAATATTGAGTATCATTAACATGATAACTTTTACTACATTAGAAACAATCCAGAACTAGAATAATAAAATAAAGAGAAATCATTCATTCTGGGCAAGCATCACATCCTGAATTTTGTAGCCTTTACCAGCCATCAGTAATGACTCATTTTGCAACCTATGACATACAGCTTAACTCTGTGGGCTAGGAAAACTTAAACATAAAATTATAAATTATGAGATTTTTCTCTTCATCTGCTTTTCCATAAAGTCTCCATAAATGCCCAAGATTTTACAATCCCTAAACATAATGTGAAGTGTCTGCTTCAGTCAGCCCTAAGGTAATTCATTATTCCATGAAGTGTTTACTAAATAATCCATTGCCCCAGGCAGTGTGGGAACAGTGCAGGCTCCAGAGTTGAAGAACTACAGCTCAGAAGCTGTGGATACAGCAAATTACACAAAAGCTGATATCAAGAAATTCACTGTAAAGCCAAAACTGGGGCTTAACAAGGACAACAATAAGAGGGAGAAGCAAAAGCTGAGGGAAAAAAAATCCAAAAGTTTGTAATCTTAAAAAAAAAAAAAAAAAAAAATCATCTGGCCTTTGATAGTAACAATAATTCTGTCTGTCTGTTTTGTTGTTGGTTGGTTGGTTGGCTGGTTGGTTTGGTTTTTTTTGTTTTTCTCAGTGTATTCATCCCTCTCTGATTACTACCTTGCAAACACCATTCCTTTCCAATGAAAGTAAAATATAATCATTTGAGATGAAATTCTGCAGTCAGGGTGATTTTTACACTTAAAAACTCTTAGTGGGTTTTTCGCTAATAATCTCAGTGGGAGGGGTTTACGGATTTATCCTTTAAAAAACCAACGAACACAGTCAGGATTTACTAAGAGCCAGCTCCATAGCTCGGGCTGCATTTAAGTGGATTTAGTTTGCTCATCCTGCTCACATAGGTCTTGGTCCAATACAGCCCCTAAGCATATGTCCAGTTTTAAGGAGGTTTTTTAGCTGTCTTGAAGTTGGTAAGAATAACCCTGTGGTTAAAGATAAATGCATCACCAAATGTTTTTATGGCCCAGGATAATAAGAAGGTTCCTTAGCAATTTTATTACTGGAAATAATAGCAGTTCACAAAAAAAATCTCAAAAACAAGTGGAATAAGAATATGAGCAAACCTAGTATAAAAAAACCCATCCCATAACTTTTGCCTAAAATTCCTAGGGAAAAACAAAACCACCACAAGTAAACATTCAAGATCTGATCCAAGGGCCATGTAAGTTTGTAAAAAGATCAAAAAAAATTCCATTGAGTCCTGAATTGTGCTTAATAATTGAGCTGTGATCAATAAAATGCCACGGATTTATAGGTTAAAGAGCACACCAAATAAAACTGATCTTTTTAAAAAAAAAAAAAAAATCAATGAAAAAAATTAGCAGATAAAGTAATATCCAGAGTGCAGTAAAGCATTTGGCAGTACTTCATAAATTCTTACTTGAAAAAGTCATACAAATAGACTTGGATATGAATGCAGTCACCTGGACAAAGAGCTGGGGAAAGAAACATGAATTACATGCAAAGATAACTGGAAATGTGCTGAACCAAGGGGAAGAAATCATTCAGCTGGTAACCGTGGAAACAGCTTTAGGCCTGGGGTGAAAGCATCAACACCACCCTAGTGAGTCAGGTACACATATCTCATATTTGAAGGCAAATTGACACTTTCCTTCAAACAAGAGTTTTGACAGCAGCACTTTCTAAAAGATGCTGAGGAAACAGAAAAATAATGTTTGGGGTAATAACTTGAGATTACTTTCTCCTTGCTTAGTGACTCTTATATAGCTGCTTAGAAGGCTGCTACAACTGCAGATGAATATTCTAGTCACACGCCCAAAGAAACTCCCCTGCAATTTCTCTGAATTTATCCCTCCTACCATTAAGATAACCTATCCAAACCTGAAGCTGATACAATAAGGTCCTAGGCCCTTACAAGTCCCTGGCAGACGGCTCCAGCAATTTATAGAAGATATAAAACAAACACACAGAAAGCTGAGGGTTTCCTCTGGCGTAACACTGCTTATCTAGAATTTGGACTGAAAGAGTCCTTGCTATAGAAGCACTGTTTCTTGTCCTTACATAGTAAGATATGTAGGATTAAGGTCACCCCAAGTAAGGATTAGCACTTTTGCCTTCTCATACTGTCTCGCTGAACGGATATTATATAAAAAAGGGAAGAAACTAAGCATCACCCAAGTACAACAAGAGTGTCTTATGTGCAAAACACGCCCTCTTTCCAGTTCTGCTGGTAACTGGGCTCAGTACTGCCTTAAACTCAGACTCAAAGTAAGTTATTGCCCTCCCTCTGTTAGAAGTGGTTGTTGCCATAACTTGGATGGCAGAGAACGGAACACAGATCTTGTTTGGCCACCCCAGTTCAAAACCATTTTGCAACAAGGTGCCTGACTAGGTGCTGTGGGTCCAAGGCAAGTAAATCCTTCTAGAGCAAAGTGGGTCAGGCCTACCTGCAGTGGCCTGACAAAGTATCAGTTGTGCAACGTGACTGGAAAGCAGGAAACCAGGAAGGAAATAGGAAAGGACACTTTTCAAACATTGAACACAGAATTTGGTTAGGACCATGACTGGACATCCTGGGATATTCATGGTTCTTATCAGCAGAGAAGAGTAGATTCTGGGAGAAATGGATGAACACTCATTCTCTTCTGTCTCATATGATCTGAGTAGTACTGCAGATGCTTAAGCTTCTTGTTGGGTAATGAAAGTGCTTGGACTATTTCCTTTCTGCATCTTGCTGTGTGGCTTCTTCCTGCACTTTTAACTCAAATGCTGTTTAATGTCACCCCTGCTGTCAGCAGAGGTGAGCATCCTTCACTGTGGAGATCCAGAGGTGTTAAAAGAAAAGGACTAATAGCTGCCAGTGAGCTGGCAAACCGCTGTTAAGACAGCACTTACCCTTCCTTTCACGTCGCTCTTCCCTCTACATTTAATTTCTGGTTCTGAATGGAAGTGCCTGTGTTTCTGGGATGCCTTGGAGGACCAGGGCAACTGTCACAACTAACACAGGGAAGTCTATGAGGTTATATGACATGTAGTTAAAGAAACAGTTACCATTTTGGACCCAGGAAACAACTAAACAACTCTAAAAAAAGCCAATTAATTCTAAATTAAAATTGAGCTATAAGGTACTACTCAGGGTAAACCAGATTGCTGTTCCATTCCTTCCTAATTAGTTCTCCAGATTAATTTATTAGGCTGTCACCCACATGTGAGGGAATCTAAGGAAAGGTGGCCAAAACCAGACTGTGAGATGAATTATTTGGCCAGCTGGAAACAGCTTGTATGCTGCAGGCTGGTCATCCCTGGTTTAGGGACTGATGTATTCCATCATCAAAGACTTGAAAAACAGGACAAAATGAGGATATATTCCTTTTCTGGCAGGATCACAACTTCATTTGCAGGCCACTTTGCATCCCAGCATGGACTGACAGATTAAAAGTAAGAACTACATATGAGGACAAAGGGTATTGACTTAACTGAGAGCAATTCATTTGATTTTTTATTTTTTTTTTTTTTTTTTTTTTATGGAGTCAGCTGCTCAGAAAACATGACTCTAGCCCATAAATGAATGAGAGTTCCCTTAAAATAATCAAAGATATATTAGTTCATCACAGGCAAATACACATCTATACATGACTGCATCCCTTTTGCCCTTGATGCTAGATTGACTATGAAACGGCTGTAATTATATTTTTTCTTTTTACAGACCTACTGTGCTCTGCCATTCCAGAAGCCTCCCATGGGCTGGAAGACTTGTCCCTAGCCTGTTTGCCTATAAACCTCAGCTAGGTAAAGGAGAGTGGCATGGACTGAGAAGCACAAGACCAGCATTTTGACTTAAGATATTCAATGAAGAGGAAGTCCCAGGTGTTTTCAGCACAAGTGTGAGCTCTGAAAGTGAAATTAAAGCTGTCAACACTGACTGAAAAAGAAGGGGGCCGTGAGACAGCACAGGATGCACAGGAGATGGAAATCCCAGGGCAAACAGCTTCAAAGAGTGAAAAAAGAGAGGGAGGGAGAGAGAGAGAGAGAGCAGGAGGGAGAGCAGGAGAGAGCAAGGGATGAAGACACAGCCTCTTTGGACATTTGGCAGTGGGGACAGAATGCCAGCTCTCAAATGAAAATGTGCAGTTTACTGTAGAGATGATGAATTGGGTACAAGAGAGTCAACCATTTCTGGGCTGGGCAGGGTACAGGATAAACCAGCAAGAAGATTGACTAAGGTTAAGGAAAAGCTGTGGCCAAGAAGCTGAAGGCCACCCACGCAGATCAAATGGGAAAGTACTAATGGGAAAGACATTTTGCAAGTTAAAAATATAACCAATTCTTTAATCTGGGAACACAGAGCTGTAAAATAACAGCTGTACAGCAAGCCAGAACAAAGTTTTCTTCGGTGGTTGAATGAAAGGTGGTTGAATGGAAAGACACCGTCTGCTTTATCAGAAACGGGCCCTGCCAGGCCCTCAGCCAGGACAGCTTCGTGTGGAGAAAGGCTGGGTTGCATTCCTCCGAGATGGTAGCACAGCTCTGTCACACAGGCCAACGCAGCAGTCTTCAAAGGAACAATGAAATATTAGACGTTTTAAAAGGATTTCCCACTATATTGATGTTGTTCCCATAACACAAGCCAAGGAGTAGGAAGGCAGCACATCAAAACACATTTGCATGCACTGGGAAACAGGCATCTATTCTGTACCAGATAATGCTTTTCACTGCCTATAAAGGCAACATTTGGACTGCGAGTCCATGGAAAAATCTTCTTATGGCACCTGCACCAAAGGCAGGATGCTGAGAAAGAAGCCTCTGTTGCTGATGGTGTTTGAAGTAGTACAAAAAAAAAACCCAAACAACAAACCACGGTCACGTTGAACCTTGTAGGGTTGAACACTCTGGTTTTGCCCCAGCACTCAGCCTGATCACTTCCACTTCTGTGAGGACAACACCTGGCCCTGCACTTTAGGGTTGCTGTCGGTGTCATGGCTGACCCAGCGTAGAGCACAGACACGAAACACGGTTGTGATCCAGACTAACTGCACAGCACTCGCCCGCACTTCAGTCTGGAAGAACCGCTGCAGTGCAGGCAAGATGCTGTGAAGGTGGTTGCAAGGTGTTAATTACTCAACTGTCAGCGGCACCTCGGCTCGAGAGCAAGCACTGATAACTCTCAAGGCAGCATGGAAGAACCACAGGTCACAAGATGCAGGCAAATACAAGCGGAGGACGTGAAAACACTCTGCACTTCCCAACGGTCACGTCTCGTAACAGCACGGGACAGTCACTGGTACCGCCTGCCTCTCTGCACTCACCTTTCTGCCAGCTAGTGTTCCCCACTGCTACAGCTCTTTAATGTTTCTTTCAAGCTGTGGTGCATGGCAAATGCAGAACATTGACAACTTCTACATTTTTTTGTCTCACAATCTTTTCAGCTCTTCCAAAATCCCCTGACAAACTTGAGTCGCAAAGGAGAAAAAGACCATCATCTTGCAACGTAACTTTACTGCTTTGACTGCTTTATGATGTAGTAGCTACCACTCACATACTCCCCTCAGATGAGGTGTTGGCAAGCTGGCATAGAAGGGTAGCTCAGCATACTTACAATTTTCTTGCAAACTAACCACATTCATAAAAGCAGACTGTGTAGATCCCTTGCTGCGTCATCAAACGCTGATTTATAGACAAGCCTGTCAGTTCTTCCTATTAAAATTTCTGGTTTGTGATGAAAGTCAGGCTTCCAGATTTAGTTCTTTAGCTTTGCAAACACTATTCTTCATTATTCCAAGGTTGTTATCCTTCCAGTATCCTTACTAAGCCAGTGTTATTCCATATTGCTTTTCAGGAGCTAGTTCTAAAGCATTCAGTGACATCCAGATTTTTAGCTGACATAATATGGTACCTATCAAGGCTGGAAACGTTTACTGATGCTATTTGGTGAATCAACGTATGACAGAGATCTGAGAACGGCATCCATTGACATCTGTTTGAGACGTAGCATATCTTTTTGCTACTGTGCCTCTTACCACCTTCAGCTGCTACCTCTGCCTTTTATTTTCAAATCCAAGAACGCTTCAAAATGAAATTTGCTTATGCAATAAACAGGGCACCTGCCTTACACCTGTTTGATGTATTTAGCAGTGACAGTGAAGAACTGAGCTGCCCGAGTAGAGAGAAAACCAAAAATATTACTTAAAATTGCAGGGGAAAGAGCCTGCGGAAGACTGCTTAATCAATGTAGTCTGGCAAAGTGCTGCATACTGGAACAGATCCTGCTCTTCAGTACTGGCTAAAGAATAGAGACAATTTTTCAAGGCTATGGACATTCTTTTAATACTAGCAAATGATGTGTTACAGCATTTTCACCACGATCAAACAGAAAAGAAAAGTCAGACTTACCGCTGGATGAACCTTTTCCTATCACATGTGTGAGATGCAGGGATAAGGAGAGGGCTGTGGAAAAGCATAACAGGTACTAACCAGTTAGGAGGCAGAACAGGCACCCAGCAGCCAGCAGTTGCAAAATGGCTACGGTGAGACTGGAGCAGTTCGGCTCTGTACAACTTAAAGGGCCAGATTTATAGAAGCACACTGGGGGAAAAGCCTGTGTAAGAGCATAATTCTCCACTGGGAGAAGGCAGGCCCCAGTCCCGGAAATATTTAAGCATGTCCTTAACTCTAAGCATATGAGTACTCCGATTGACTTCAGTCTGTGTATTCCTGTACAAACAATCAAGCACGTGCATAAAAAAAGGCTGCAGGACCGTGTTTACCGACAGGAAAAAAGTTACCCAGGCAGGCGATGCTCTAGCATAGAGCTTGTTACAGCCTCATCATAAAAGGAACAGGGTACAGTCACAGCTACTTCCCTCTCTGGTGAGTTGCTCTGATCACTGAATAGTGTTCAGATAGGCTCTAGAAAGAAAGAAAAAAATAAAATAAAATATGCCCTAAAAAAGATCTCAGATTGTTACAACAAACATTGCTCATGTACTCACTCTAATATTTCTGTCTTGTTCAGACAAGCTCCCATAATAGGCCCCCATCTAATTGAAACAATTCAAAAGCATTTTGGACTGGTCAAAGTAAGCGCAAGTAACCTCACTGACTGATTTACAGCTGCCTTCTCTTCTGTAACTGAATCACGGAGAGGCAGTCAAGAGTGTCAAGACTGAGGTGAGAGCAGAAACACCCCAAGGATGGGGCACAGGCACCTTTGTAGACTTACAGTTGCCAAAGGGATCTTACGCATACCTGTGTTCTGCTTCAGTTTTCTGCTCGTTGTCAAAGGAACGGTAACGTTTTCCTCACATGCAGCCTCCAGTGACTTTTCAGGTGGTAACACTCTTACTATGACCTGAATGTGGAGGAGACTTTAAAAGCAGAAGACACAGATGGAATATCAGAGAGCTGCAAAGGTGGGTTCCTCCTCTCGCTGCCCAGGATCGCAGCAGCACGGCTGCAAAGGGCAGCTGGAGCCTACACAGTGTGCCTAGACTCCTGTGCACCCTAAAAAACTTAGCTGAGGTTTCCTTTCAGGCGTGTCAAGTGGCATCATGACTTTGGTACGGTCAGTAGGGTACTTCTGCAGTTACATGGCATGAATAGGCAACAAATCTGAAGCCAGGCTTGCTCTGAAGTGTCTGTTCCACACGGCCATAGAGATGCGGCTATTGGGCCGTGGATGGGATTTATTGACTTGTATTGAATAATATAAGTAGTGAAATGCTGACACCATTGAAAAGCTAGTTTTCTGCTTATTTTTCTCTGTGATTAGAAGCTAATCTTAGTAGTTTTCCCAACGCCATCACTTTCCTCCTGCCACTGACCTTACTCTATACTCTGGTTAGCAGGTTTCTACAAATATGAAATCAACATTAGAGTCTGCTGGAGATAAATTTCTTTGTAAAACTTCATTGTATTCATATCACCATATAAACCCCTGTATATGCAATAACTCTAACTTGCACAGAACCCATAAACCACTCATATTTGATTGCCTCCAGACATAGGAGGCTATGACCTTCCCAAACATCTTCGCACCAGAGGAACTGCTACAGTTTCTTTTGCTACAGCACCTTTCAGGAAACACAGGGAGTGTTTCCCTACTAATTGAAATGTACAGAAATGCTGGGAGACTCATTCTGCTCTTATTTACACCACCAGTTTGTATTTTTTCACAGTCATCTCAGTGAGGGTGATACCAGACTCCCCTTCCCTACGCTTAGTCCCCGTAGTTCCCACTTCACGTTTTGTGTAGCTGTGTGGGCTGCAGCTTTTTTACAGCGTGCCTTCATCCTGATTGATTGCATGTTATTAACATGTCATGAAAACTCGCCAGATGTAACTTAAAGTGGGATTCTTAATGAATATCTGGGCCTGAATCTGCTTTTTCTTATACTTTGATCACTCTGGAGCAGCAACTCTGAAGGCAATATGCACTGGAGTGAGATTATAAGGGATCCATGCGCTGAATCCTACACCCAAGAACAACTCTGAAGCTATCAAGGTAAGGTGACAGATATTGAACATGTGGCAATTAGACCCTGGATTTTGCTTTTAATATTAC
The DNA here is from genome assembly GCA_024611175.1 of Megaceryle torquata. Lineage (NCBI taxonomy): Eukaryota > Metazoa > Chordata > Aves > Coraciiformes > Cerylidae > Megaceryle > Megaceryle torquata. The sequence goes on along the minus strand of JANIJG010013603.1, from coordinate 42,628 downwards.
ACAATGTAAACAACAGTAACAGGGTAAAACTTCATGTAAGCTATGAAAGGGGTTAGGTTTATCATCTCAAGACTTTTTAATAATGGAAATTCAAAGGCAATCACTTAAAGGGACTTCTTTATATCCTGAGATTAACATAAAGGTACCCTGTAAGGCATTAACACAACCACGCAGGGATAAGAAAATTAGACAGGAAGTGTTCCAATGATTATTTAAATGTCTCTGGGTGAGGTACCAGATAATCAGGAGTAAGAAACTTCAGAGAGTTTGAAACCTTTTACCGTGTGAGCCAGACTGCCCTTTCCAGAGACATACTCCTAAAAAATTAGGTACCGAAAGATTTATTACCTGGAGAGGAGAAAAAAAAAATAGTTTTTTTTTTTCTTCATTGCTTTAACATGAAGCAACTTTAAGTGTTTGTCCCCCTAGACATGAGGGCAGAATAAGATTATTCCATGATACAACTATGCTTTGATACAATAAGTCATTTAATAGCTTGCTATAAAGTTTGGCGTAATTGTTTAAAAGTTGGATTTGTGCCCCCTTGAATATATGTAGAAACAAGAAGTTAGTCAAGCAAGCAGACACCTTTTTCATTGTATTGGAGCTTAAAAACTCATCTTTTGCTGTATCGAATGCTATCACATCCCACATTAGATGCACATATACACACAAATACCAATGCTTGGAGTGCAATTTCCTGCAGCCAGGGATGTGTCAGGCAGTGCTCTGCTCAAAATGAAAGTGCTATTCAGCGTGCAATTGTCTGCTGGCCATTCTCGACTATGGAATTGCCTCTTCACTGCTATTATTGCTAAAGGTAATAAAAGGTCTTTGTAAAGACCGTTGGCTGAAAAGCAATGTGATAAGGAAGAAGTTCAAGTAGCTGGCAGCAGAAACGTGTTATATTTGCAAAAGGAAAAGTAAGGAAGCTAAAGAAGCCGCCTTGATGGAGAAAAAAAGAGAGACTATAGAGGAGATTTCCTGTCTAGTGAAGACAACAGGCACTTGCTTGATAAAGCAGAGTAGAGCAGACAACAGCAGGAGAAATGTTTTCAGTGGTTCTCACAGAATTGGAACACAGAGTTTTGTTTGGCAAGCGAATTAGCTGCAAGAGCCAAATGTCTTCAGAAACAGCTTATCCTCTGGTAGCTGTCTTTTGCTTAAACTCTCTAAAAAAGCATCTGTAAAGCACTGTGAAGCATGAAGCCATTCCACATGCAATGAGTTAGATAAGGCAGTGTCCATTCTGGCTTAGCCACTTGTTCTAACAATCTTAGTAATTCAAAGCTCTGTGGAGAAGAAACTTCAGGCTGCCTGCTGCATGGCAGGACGTCATGGATTAGGTTCTTATGTACAGGCCAAGTGGTTTAGCAAGAACTCAGCCAAGATGCAAAGACCAAAGGGAAAATCCTGCTCTTAGATCTGCAGAGCCAATTTCAGATCCCCACATCTATGAAACCAGAGCACAGGTCCACTGCTGTACATCTTTATTCCTGGCTAGAAAGAAGCACCAAGTGGTAAAACAGCAGTTTCTTAGGAGTTTACCCACTTGATTTCTGTATCTCATGTTTGATGGGGGGAGGGAAGGGGCTGAGGGACAAGGAACATTCATCTCTAGCGTGCCAGAAGAAAGAGCGTTGCTTCAAGCGCATACATCAAAGTTCCCAGATAGCCGCGTTTTAAATCCATTCCTTACAGGGCAATGATCTGATAGAAGAGGAAAGTCTCTGGGGACACACTGGCTCATGAGAGGAAATTAGTGCCTGGCATGCAGCTTATACACTGCTGGCTATGCCCTTGTTTGTCAGCTACCAGTAATACAGGCAATTAGGAAAATTCAAGTCCAGTTGAAGACGGGATATTGGTTGCCAGCTTGACACCAGCCTCCCTGCTGTCAGGTATTAGGTGACAAAAGTCCCAGTTTTAGAGTGACTCAAACATTTTATCTCTTATGTGTTTAATATAAATGATGAAAGGAACTTAAAATTTAAAATAAAAAAATTGCTAGAACGTCTTTGCTATTTCCTAAATGGACTGGAGGTCAGGGCCGTGTATTCCGTTTAATTCAGCACTGCAATACGATTTCAAGAACATACGTAGAAAAAAAAAAAAGAAGTGTCACCTGAACCAAGATATTCAGGATCCACTTATATGGGGACTTACACACGTGCTTAGCTTCACACAGTGCAAAACCAGTATATGGTGACACTCTTCTCAAGCTGAAGCAGACGTCTGGAAGCATTAGATCCCTCATTTGCTACTTGGAATGGAACTTCTGTAAAAGTGCTTCATGTGTTGACGCATAAAAATGAAACACAGTTTTAAAAATGTTAAGAAGCCTGCAGTGCCCCGATGAGTAGAAGTCTTCGTAACAGATGGGCAAAAAATATCCATTTCCTTATTTTCACACGCATTATACCTTTCTCTGGAATGGAGAAGTGTGAAATTAGTTATAATTTGTAAACTAATATTTTGCATCTCTTTTATTTCCTCTCTTTTGTCTTAGCATTGTCCATCTCTATGGTAAGAACATTTTTCAAATATGAGACAATGATTTATACACTCTTTAAAGATGGAAATCACTGGAAGACAATGGTATCCCTGTCAGTCAGGGCAGGGAGCTACTGGCTCAGTAAGCAAAGACTCACCACACCTCAGAAGACCAGGTTTCTGCCTTCTTAGCATGTGCACAGTTATCAGAACAGAAGATGTCTTCCCACTTTGCATAGTCTAACTTTTTCATCACTTCAGTTTGATTCCTTTTCCCCTTTCCCCAGCAGACATAAAACAATCATTACTATAATCTACATAACTATTGGTTTTGCATACCTCTGTTTCCAAGGCATGACACTGTTTTGGTAGATATTACAGTGTAATTGGAATAACTCCCTTGCATTGTGGTCAGATTTATTTATTCAGCACGGGGAGTGAGTGTTCAGCTCCTTCTTACCGTGCAGACAACTGCCAAAACCATTCTGAAAACAACAGAGGTTGTAAGCACCTATATATGCTTCACTCTTAAGGTGAAGAGACACTGTAAAGGCTTTCAGTCAGTGTTCTGCTTAGTATCCTGTATGTTCTGCCTCTTGGAAGGCGAAATAATCGACTGAAAAGAAACAACTGAAATCCTGAGAAGAAACAACTGAGTGTGCACATCTTGGGTCACTGGGTCAGTTGCAGGTCATGTGGAAGTCGGTGGAAAAGCTCTGCTGGCTTTGGTAAGGTATGGGTCCAGATGCAAGCCAAGAAGGCATACTAAGGAGCGCCATAACAGCTTCATTTTTCTGATGGCCAAGCATCAGAGATGATAAAGGGAGTTCTGCAGGGCTTTTGGCTTTCCTACTGAACTAAAGAGTTTATATTTGGCAATGGAAAATAGCCCTATTTAGAGAGTTTTGTAAACAATGTTAGTTACAGGCAATGGATTTTTTCCACTGCCTATATATAGTTATCTGAAGCACTGTTATGTTCAGGTCGAGACAAAAAGTTATCTAATCTGATTTAGGTTTAATGCCACATTGAACAGCTTTAAGTCACCATTGAGAAGCAGTTGTGCTCCATGAGCAGCTTTCATGTGCGTGTCCCCACAGTATTCTTAAAAGCACATCTAATTTACCAAGATCAGACTATCTATCAGGAGTCAGCAAACGTAAAAGTGTAGCCCCGGGCACAGTCAGACACCAACTCTGAAATATATGTAATTCCCCATCCCACGTAAGCTGGACACAGCCTCATGGAGTGTTGATTCTCAGTTTGGTGAAGCATCACAGGAACACCCAGACAGGCTGTTAGCATATCGGGCATCCACGTGGTCACAGGGTTCATCTTAGAGACCTCGCTGCTCCTTGCACCTTGCTTGTGCATGTGCAACCAGTGAGAACATTGGTACTTCTTGCCAGATGAGATATACCTTGATCTGTGTAAGGATGCCAGACTTGGTGTTCTTAATGAAAATGCTACTCTTAAAGATTTCAAAGGAATTTTCTGTATTCCATTGTCATGACTACTGTGTGGTTAAACAAAAGTATTTAAGATATTGCTCTTTTCTCTTTAGTCACACCAGCCAGAGGCTGCTATTTTCGTTGTCTAAAGGATAAGTCAGTCAATGTTTATAAGTACTACATTAGGCCTCAGAATCCAGATCAAAATCCAGGGTACAAGGCAGTTCACAAACATAAAAGCCTGATACAGTAAATAGAAAAGACACAGGGTGGCAAGAAAGTACCAGCACCTTTCCACGCCGCTATACTGAATTACGGAATTCGTTGTAGGATGTTGCTGAGACAGAAGCTATAGATGTAGTCCTACAGGAGAATGAGTTATGGAGACTTGCCCCATTCACAGACACTTAGCACTATGATTTAGGTGCCTGTTCTGGGTCATGATGTCTCCAGAAGCAGGGAAAATGTTTGTGCTTCTTTTTCACCTCCCAGAGTATTCACTGAGCCACCCCTCAGTATGGGCTACTGGTCTAGGCAGGAGATTAGTTTTGGTTTAGAGCAGTCAGACTTATGCTCAGCAGGCAGAGGTAAGTGAAGTGACTGAGAACACCAGGAAGCTTAGCAGCAGACTCAGCTACAGAACCACTGCCTCCAAAATCCCACTGTTTGGGTTTTTTAAAAACCTGGTTTTATCCAAAGGCCCACGAGTGCATCCAGGGCTTTGGGAACCCTTTATGGATGACTGATTTTCCTCCTTTTGGTTCCTTTACTGAATGATTCTCTTATCTGATTGTTCAGATACAGAGTTGAAATTAAGCCAGCCCTCTCTCTTATGTGAAAAATATACAGAAAAGACCTTTTCAGTCAGCATGTGAGTTGTTTTCCAACAGGAAATGCTTCATGTGAAGTATGGGGAAAAAAGGGAAGGCTGGTAAGAGCCAGAGACACAAAACCACCTTGAGAAGATACACACCTGCTTTGGTTTTCATCCAGTATCCCATGAAGTACAGGCAGCTTTTCAACCAGCATGTGCAGACAGTCATCACTCCTCTTCCCACCCCAAAGGCTCCTCACGGAAAGTGCCATACTCATGTAGCTACAGAGTGATGAAGAGGGGAGGCAGTGAAGGAAAAACAGTGTTCCTCTTCTTAATTCTGTATAAATATTCAGGAGAAGAGTTATTTATGCAAACCAGATTGTTGTGGGCAACAGAGTCGTCACAGCATTTTTGGCTGGTTTGTAGCCCAAAGTAGAGGGTGTTTTGGATGCTCATTCTCTTATCTCCTATATCCAACCCATGTCCACGGAATTTTCAAACAAGAACTCTGTGGCGCTTTGTAATCACTAAGAAAACAAGGGAGAAATAGCTTCATTCCTTCTTTCTGGAGTTCATAGTGGAAACACATCAAATTACCACAGCTAGCTCATGCTGCCAGTGGGTGAAAAGCAAGATAAATGAAAGCACCAAACTGAATTTATAATACAGCAGTGACAAGATGGGTGACCTTGACCCAGTTGTGTTTCACCCCGCATCTCCGTTCCCCACCTGTGAAGTTGGAATGGGATAATGTACAACCGAGAAGCACCGTGTTAGAACTGGGCATTGCTACCTGACTGCTGAACAGAGCCTGGTGGGCTCCATCAGCTGATCCTCTGGAAGTCAGTTCCACCCAAAAGACACTGCCACGAGAAATGAGAAACTCCTGTTACCCTTCATCAGGGAATTCAGGGACACTGGGAAATCCTTACACACTAAGAAGGGCTGCAGCTTCGGACAGGTTGTAAAAAAAGATAAAAGCAGACACAGCCGCATGGAAACACAAATGACATCCGTTCAGAATTAGCTCTGCCCCTTTTATCTTCATAAGAAGCCACGCTGAACTCCAGCCTTTGGATTCTCTCGAGGCTTTAGCTTTTCATTATGAGTGAATGGCTGATCACATTATGCCAAACAAATGATCGGCAGCAGGAGGGTTTACCAACATACCGTGCACTCCCACAGTCACCGAGGGGGAAGGCTAATGAGCAAATAACCTGCTGCAACTTTCTACATATTTCCTGTAATTGAGAACTCTTCTGTACTTCGTCTGGAATGCAGATGCCTGTCAGTCATGGGGTCATAAATAGGATTAGGGACTGTTTCTGGAGAGGCAGGCGACTCGCTTTAGATGCTCTGTTGAAAATACAGATGTTTCCTGGCTGCATGGCTGTTAGGCAGTGTATCTGCAAGTCTGTGCAAGCAGGGCTGATGCTAGCTCTTCCTCGAGGACCCAGACTTGCAGCTGGTGCATACCCCTCCTAAGACTGCAGATCCCTCTTCATTTTTACTTATGCTATCAGTTGCAAAACCCAAGCATTAAAAAGGTGGCTTAGAGATATATAGAATCTCTCTTCCTCTCTCAAAATGATCTCCAGCGTCTAATGGGCACTGAGAGCTTTTTCTGCTACGAGATCTGTTTCAGACCGTGGCACAAAAAGGATTTAAAGCATAATCTCCCCATAAGGAGAATCCCTAAGTTACCATGAGAAACTTCATAAAATAGTACAGTCTTCTGAGAACTTTAACCTCCTCCATCCCAATTATAGCTGCTGTGTGTGACAGAAATGTCTGAATAATTAATAATTACCAGGTTGGGTTTTTTGTTTGGTTGGTTTTGGGGGTTTTTTTTGTGGTGTTTTTTTTTGTTTGTTTGTTTGGTTGGTTTTTTGGGGTTTTTTGTGGCAGTAGCCAATATATTTATTTCATCACTACAGTTACAAAAAGCAAATATTTCAAGAAAAGAAAGTAATTTACCCCCAAAAAGTGGGTGTTTTGGTTTGGGGGGTGTGTCTGTTGTTTGGTGCTTTTTTTTTTTTTTTTAATGCAACGTCTTATTAGCAGCTGAACTGCTTGTTCAGACACTGAAAGTTGTGTAACTTTTGTTAAAGTAACATGGCCACTTATGGTAACTGACAGGCTCTGCCTCACAGCTTTTCTGTTCTTGTTTGTCCCTTCATTTCCATATCTATATTAGAACTTTTTTCTCTTGTCAGTAAAACTATTTTCCTGTCAGTGAATCTTCTCATTTTAGGAATATTACAAAAGAACCTTAAGATCCCAATCAGGATCAGGGCTGGTGAGCCACTTCACAAGCATGCAGACACAGTCCTTGCCCTGACAGCATTTCAGTTGTCAGTAGTCAGGATACAAAAAGTATAGGCTGAGAGCCACCGCAGTGAAGCAACTTCCTCAAGGTCACACAGGAGATCAGTGACCAGACCAGGAATAAAACCTCCATCTCCCACGCATCCCTGCTGTCCTCTATTTCTCTTCAGTAGAAAGGAGTAAGTGTTGAAACTTTTTGGTTTCATCCAAGGCAAATTCCACTGGATCTCCCCAGAGTGAGGGTAGGGAGAGGGGGGTATATGCACTCTTACCACGGAATGCAGCTGAACACAAAACTCTCCCGTTTCGGCAGCTTATTCAGGATATGCCATCCAGACTGAAGTCTCTGTATTACACGATTAAATGTAGTCTAGATCAGAGAGGAGAAATTGCCAAAATCATCCAAAGCAATGATATGAGAGAGGTCATTGTCTTCTATTCATCTATGTTAAGGTCACAAAAGCCACCACAGAGATAAGGGGATGCGGTCAGTGCCTGAAAGGCTGACACACTAATTGCAGACAGGACAAAGGGGCCAGGGGATAAAGCACAAGCTAGGGTAAAGGAATGACGTGGGGTGATGAGGATAAGGCCACAAGGTTATTCAGCAGAGACATGCCTAACAAGGCTGTCCGTGTCTCCTACTCACATTGGGTTGATCCTGGTGCAGACGAGGTTCTGCCTCTTTGGGGGTGTCACTGTCAAGTGACTATACCCAAATGCACTCTTTTGTCATAGGACACAGAAGAAGGCTTCAGAGGAGTAGTTCCTTCTGTCAAACAGTATTCCCATATTCTGAGATCATTGTCTATCTCTAGAGGTCCCTTCCAACCCAGACAGTTCTGTGATTCTCTAAGCCATAGCCACACAGAGAGATACGTATTGTATTTACAGTAAAAAAAGATGTTCTACCTAACTGCCAGCTCTGCTTGTGGATTTTATTTCCAGACAATGCATCACCCTCAGCATACATTCCTACTTTTCAGGTAAAACACACTTAACAAGAATGTTGAGTTGGCAGCTGTAAGAGGAGGCGGGTATTACTGTAAGCCTCTTGTACTTTCCCTTATTACATTTTGCATTATGAAACATAAACCTATTTGGATTTTGTACTCTAAAACATCCGGATGAGTTTTATCTAGAAACAAAACAAAACAAGAACAACAACAAAAGAGGACTGATATGCTTGGGAGCTTTTCTCTCTTCGCACTGTGTTTTTCCAGTTTTTGATGCAGCATCCTGAAGAACAGCTACATTTTGTCCTTTAGTGAAGTTAAAAATTCTATCAAGGATGCACCAGTCAGAGCAAACCTAGTTCAGTTTAATGTGATGTTTTTCTCCCTTCCCCTAACATTACATTTGCCTCAGTAACATCCTGCAGCAATGAGTTACACTTGTCACACACTCATGCAGGCAGAAAGGAGTCTTAAATTAGTACAGGACATAAAGTACTTCATACAAAGGGACTTTACTAAACTTTAGTTTCCGAGGTGATTCCACCACACAACCAACATCAGTGAGGTCTGAGACACATCCATGAATTATTTATGTTGCCAATAGCAGAATGGGACTGACACTTAAGATGCCTTAAGAAGCTCATGGAGACATGCCACAGGATGGGCAGCAGACCAGGACCAGCCCTAGCTTCAGAAACCCCACTCCTCATTGCCAGGTTCTCAAATTTCCCCAATTCTCAACATCTTCTTTCCCTTGCCCATGTGGATTCCCACAGCCGTGAGGGCACTGAAAGTGTATTGCTCTGGGTCTGCCAAAACCTAACATTTATCCCTCAGGTTAGGACATCTGTGTAGTGAATGAGCGTCCTGTCTGTCCAGTGGCTTTGTGACCACGGTAACACCTTGTCATAATGGCCAGCGGTCTGTAAACAGAGTCTGATGCCTAAAGACACACATGGAATTAGCCAAAACTACCAAGTGATCTAGTGCCACAAAAGCCATATTCCTCTGTCTCTGGGGAGATAAACAGCTTGAGAAATTTGACTTAGAAAAAAAAGGACAAAGAAAATAAAGCTTGACTCTCTGATTTTCAGTGCTGAGCAGAGTTTGAGTTCATTGAAGAGAACACTCCCAGAATCTTTAGCTCATTGTTTTTCTCCTGTTTATGGAGTAGTTGACTACAAACTTTCCTCCCCGTATTCTTTCTCTCAGATTTCTGTGTCAAATGTCAGAGATTTTTCATCATCCATGCCTGTGCACCACCTTCCTCGCATCCATACTGAACTACATTGCTACCTGCCAGCTCCCTCATCTTCCTCCCTGCCCTCTGTTCCTCTGACAGAAGCACCCATTCTGTAACTTCTCACCTGTAAGGCAGTAAAAGTCAGTGTGGGGGAACATTACCAAGAAGCTGTCAGATGACTTCAGACTGCAAAATATGTTATTTACATCACTGTGCAAGTAGAAAATTGGGCAGAAAGGAAAGCCCAGTGACTCGATTCAGCTGTCTTAGGTACTTTTCTGTGTCCATTTGAGCTCTCTGAGCATAGCCCAGGTCATTCCCAGGTGTCCTTATGGAAGGGCACAGGTCTCCCTCTTTTGACACATCAGCCAGACCCTGAGGATGTTTCTAATGGCCCAGAACATCTCCAGGCAGCAGAACTTGATTGCATGGGGGTAGATGAATTGATCCTCACTTCTCATAACAGCTAGGTGTGAACCTGGGCTTCTCATGCCAAAGTCTCAGGCATAAACCAGTGTTCAAAACAAAAGCCCTGGAGAAAGTGTCCTTTTGAAGAGATGCTGTATTTATTTGTGTCAGGTAGACAATGAAAATCTAACGACTCAACCATCAGGAGGGATGGGCCAAAGTAGAAAAGACTGGTGATAGTCACCAAAGTTGTGTCACTGAAAGTACATGAAGGAAAGTAAGAGGACAAAGGGAAAACTAATAATTTATATCTTTGAGTAGGAACAGGGCCCAGGGGCAATGCAGCTCTTTCAGCAGCCCTGCTCATGAACTACATGTACCAAGAGAGTGACAAAGAGTAAATACATTAAATCTCCAAGGCACTGAAGGTAAGGTAGACATCACTGTTTCCTGGCCTCCAGGCAACACGTTTTCAAAACCAAAAAGTGCTGCTCGATGTCAGTTCTGCCTGACTGTAGACTCATTTAGCAGTCCATTGAATCTCTTTCACAAGGCTTTCCTGAGCATGGGCGTGCACTCTGAAAGTAGATGGATGACTGCTGTGCTTTCAGCTTTCCTACCTGTGAACAACAAAACATCTGCTACCACTCTAGAAGCAGCTAGGATATCAACAATATTAGCACTGATGCTCAAGAGCAGCAGGAGGGTCTTCAGGGAGCAGGGTAAGGTGTTTGGAGGGAGGAAGCATGCTTTCTGTCACATCAGGGACAGGGAGACAAGGTGTCCATCATCAGACTCATCAATAGGCTGTAATCAGCTTGGGTGTCTATAATTACTTTGAAAAGGCTATATAATTATTTTGGAGAGTAATTCTTCCCTCCAGAGGCAAAGTCCATCCAAAAATCACAGAGTAGCCCAGCCACTCTATGCCATTTTTCAAATTACCAAAGGAAAGGAAAAGCAGTGAAGAAAGACCATAGATGGATGCTGTTGTGCTCTGGCTTCTTTCTAGTCTCCACAGTTAGAGAAAACGTTTTGTTACTACATTAGAGAAGCACACTGCTTCTGCTGCCAGTGCAAGATGTGGCTAACATTAGAGGATTGTTTCCTCAAGAGTCTGGGCCCAGACTCTTACCCTCTAGCAAGCTCTCTGATCTGCACCACTGTTCCTTAATAACCGCAATGTCAGCACCGAGCTGACAGGGTCTTTTGATCCTAATAGCTGTGTTTCCATTCAGGGCTGGCTTGGGTACCTCTGACCAGCACTGTGCCATATTCTTGTACCTACAGTTTCCTGGGGGGAAAAAAAGAATTTTTTTTTTTTTTTAATTCAATCCCGATTGCTTCTTGGTTGTAAATTCATGGCAAGGACTCTGGTTGTGAGCACAGCATACTCCCAGGCTAAGATCACTGCTGCCAGAGAACAAGTGACAAATTGTCCCAGAAATGGATATGTGCGATGTGACTCAGGGATCTCCCTGACACTAAGATATAAACACTGAAGACTATTAAAACAATTACTTCTGGAGGAGGCTGAAGGGGTTAATGAGAGTTAAAGTGAACTGATAGAAAACATGATATTCTAGAGAGATGAGCTTTAGAGAAGGAGGTTAAAGGTTCTGGAAAATCCGAAAACTAAGGTAATTCTAACTGTCCACCTGGTAGGGGATTCTTTTGAACATTAAAAAGAGAATTAAGAAAATAAAAGAAAAAAGAAAAAAGAAAAGAAGGAAAGGAAAGGGAAAGGGAAAGGGAAAGGGAAAGGGAAAGGGAAAGGGAAAGGGAAAGGGAAAGGGAAAGGGAAAGGGAAAGAGAGAGGAAGATGCTAAATTCTATATGCCTTGCATCTAAGGTAGCACATTTTGCACAGCACTCACAAAATTTTCTTTTGCAAACTGCAGTGGCTATACAGTTACATGCTCTCAAGAGGATGAAAGCTGGATGAAGTACCACAAGTGATGGGCAAAAAAATGTATCTGGCACTGTTTCAAGCTGAGAAGCAGCATGTAATTAGCTACCAGAAAGGAATCGGTATTCAGCTAGGGCTCGCTAATTTTCTGGTTAATTAAACATAACATACATGAATATAATCTGTACACTTATCATGTAGATAGATTTTTATCTTGGCTACAAGGTTTCCCGCATCTCTACTGATGTCCTGTCTTTTCTCTTCCTGGTGGCTGCCTGCACTGACAGCTGGCAAATTTAGAGATGAAGAACAGCTCAAAAGGTTGAGGTGGTTCTCTACCATCCCGCTGTCAGCCCTGGCAGTATTTTGTTTCAAAATCCACACAGGTGTTTTTTTTTCCCTTCTGCCATGAGGTGCCTTACAAAACCAGGAGCAAAAGCCCCTCTCCTTTTATAGAGATGGACAATCAAAAGCGTGCTCTGTCTGGGTGCTTTGCCTGAGTCCCGTTGCATCTGTTCCCCGTTTTTATACGCAGCTCTATCACTATAGCTCTGCTCTGACTCAGCCAGTGACTGTCACGTATTCTAGTCACCTGGCACCTGTTTTCCTCCTTAGTTTCAACTTGGGTCACTTTACACAGCCATAATCTGCATGTATCTGGGGGTGGCTGATGCTCGTGGGCGGCTGGGAGGACAAGACTGTAACTCAGGAGGAGAAAATCTTGCAGTTGTTTGAAGGATGGAAGGGCAGGCCTTTATCCTGCATCAAAGAGGATGGCTTTGAATGGAGACGCAACTTCTCGCTTTAAATATTCCTTTGAACTGGGGAATGACATGCATAGGCCATTCCTAAGAATAGCAGCCTTTTATAATTTATTTTTTTTTAGTTCTGAAGAAAGCTATTTCTGCCCAAGCATGGTATCTCTTCACTTCTTCACTTCTGCCATGGATAATTATTTATATCAGAAATTCAGATTCAGGAAAGAAAAGATGGAATTGATCTCACTGAAGTGTATTCCTGGATGAATACCTCTACCGACTTATTTTACCCCCCCTTATTTCATCTCTGTGGAAGGTAATGTCCTCACTGTCTCTGCTTACCACCCTTTGGTTCACGCTGCCACACGGTCTCGCAAACAGGAGGAAACTAACCCGAACCCAGAATACAGCGGAAAGGCTCCGGCTGTGAACAGACATCAGGCTGGAAGTAGGCTGAAGGAACGCACCTCAAATGTGTACAAGGTGGACACGTGGGCTACAGCACTGACTGCTCCTAACCTGCTTTCATCGCCCATAGTGCCTGCTCGTGCAGGCACAGGCAGTGTTGTTCTTAGGGCATTTTAACAACATATTCCCAACGTCACACCCTTAGTGCAGTACCTAAGGGGTTTGCACGGCTTAATCTGTAGCTTATGGAATTCGATTCAAATCTGCAGTAAGGAGTCACATGTAGCCTGTAGCAAGGCATGAGAAATTTCTAATCACAAAAGAAACATGCTGAAAATGGTGTAGTCAGCAAAGTTTCTAATGCAAGCAGCTAGATTGATACACTAGTACTGCTGAAATGCACATACGGCAACAGCACTCGATGCCTTCGGTGGGGTTGTATGTTACAAAATTGGCCAGCTTTTGTGGTATCTGAGTGTACTGAATGACCACATGGTCAAAATCTTGAAGCTTACAGTTTGTAATAAATTATCAACCCCCTCACGAACATCTATGCATAAGTGATGCCTATTTTTTCTCATCACTCTGGTATATTTTAAGAAAATATGATGGTTAATTGAAAATAGATATTTTTTCCATATGGCCTGGAACAAAGTTTTGGATAAACAGAAGACTGAACCTTCTGGAAACAACAGATGGCAGTGTTTTAAAGATGAAGAGATGAAAGCTTGGATAACTAGCACTGAACATTAGTAGTAGCATCTGATGGAGGCAGCACACTTACATCTGGGGATTTATCTCCACCGGATGGACATGCGGTCAAAGTAGAGACTTATTTTTTTTTTAAATGAAAAGGAGGAAAGTGAGCTACCTGTCATATTCCAGCAGCCAGACACACAGTCTCTTTGCATTTAATTTCAGTGCTGTCACTTATGGCTGTAAATAACGTTCCCAGATCAACTGGCAGACGCAGAAGGGTTTATGCCACCGGTGCAAAGGCTTAACCCGTTCCCATTATCTATTCACTTAAAATCCTGGGACAAATATTCAAAAGAGGACAGAACAGGAAATGGAAAAGGAACACAAAAAGGTCCAAATGCATGTCATAACTATGTTATGCAACAAATAATTAATTAACCCACCCCCTCGCTTTACAGGTGCCACAGTCATACCTGGTTAGCAGGTAATACAGCACATTCACCCTGCATTCAGACATGATTAAAGGGTCTGTTTCCTCGGCACACTGAGAGTACTGTAGACTCATCTGAGTGCCATCACATACAGCAAAAGGAGAATTGGTCCCAATTTTTACAGCAGGTTATGCTAATACTGAAAGGAGCTCAAGGGCTGGCTGGAATAACCCTTCATTCCCATACTATAATGCTCAGCACTGTTTCTGAATCATTTTTTTGCGGGATATGTTACATTTTACAGAGAAATATCTAAGGCAGAGAAGGAAAAACCCCACCTTTTATACTTCTCCCTGACAATTTGTATTTATATTTGAAGATGATAGAAATGGAGAGGAAAAAGAAAAACCAGAAAGAAGTCAAGCTAAAGGTTCTGAGGTAAAGACAAGAGAGTCATTTGGTTTATATCGTCTTACTCCAATGGTAGACTTCTTTCAGTTGCCCCAGGCTAAGGATCTGATCTAGACTACACTTTCTGTTAAGCCTATCAGAGTACTAATGTATACTTAATATACATCTATACCAGTGGCAGCCTGAGAAATAGAACTAAGTCCTCTGAGATTATATCACAAGGGGTAGGGAGGAGGGAAAAATAAAAATGGCATTTTCTCTCAAAACTTCTATGTGTAGAGCCCAAGATGGGATAATAGTGATATGCTTACAGCAGAGGCAACACCAGAAATCACTCAGAGTTGCTTGCAGAGGTTAGGCTTTGGCAGGCAAAAGCGCATGCAACAAGCAGTGCTGTCCCCAAAGTGCCACGTACAACACCCCTGGCAGCCCACCTGCAAATGCCCAGTTCTGCTGGTGCAGATAATACTCCCCAGCTGACACTGAGATTCTGGGTACAGTGCAAGGGGGAAGGAGAAACACCTTTCTATGCCTTTTTGTCCTTTCTTCATCTCAATGATACGGGATAGCTCTGTTTCTACTTCAGCAAAGAAATATTCTTTTGAGCCTCACCTTTCTGGGCAGAGGCAGAAACAAAGCTCTCAACGCGTTACTGGTATTTCTATTCCTCTTTTCTTATTTAGGCTTCACCTTCAGTTTTGAGACCAAATTCCTTCCTCTGTCTCCACAAACAGATTGTTAAAATACAGTCCATCACTCTGAGAGTTGGACGCTTGAGTTAAGCCACAGCAGGAGATCTGTTCTCACTCCTATTTTAAGTACTTTTTTGAGAATATGCACGTTCGTGCAGTTATAGTTTTATGCAATAGTCATATGATTATCATTAATACATTTCAGTGTTCACATTAAGACAAATCGACTTCTAATGCAGTATGTCTTACTCATACTTTTTATCCAGTAGAGCTATGATTTTGTAGAAGTTTTAACTGTTTGTTTTTGTGTTTTTTTAAATTAACATTCTTGGATTTCTTTTATATTTAACAGTAATTTTTTAATTTCCTGAACTCAAAATGCAGGGCTTTTTTGATCAACACAGTGCTTTCATAACACTTTTTGTTCATGTGTTGCTGGCATAGGTTCCCAAACCTCCTCTCAGCTTCATCTAACTTCGTGTCTAGGAATCATACAAACCACATATACATGCAAGAGCGTAGTAAAAATACATCCTTCCCAGCCAGCAGTGTTGGGAAATCCAGTAACAGTACCAATTTACTGTTAGTAGCAAACTACTGCAGATAGAAGGGAATTTTGTGCTGTAATAGAAACTCGTGTCCAGGCACAATGTTGTATTGTAGCCTGTTCTGCATTTAATGCTCAGCAAGTGCCACACGGGCATTTTGCACACTTGTATCTCACCTTCGCTTTGTGCTTTGTTCTACCTCACTTAGAGAGCTGGAGTCGTTCTTCAGAATCAACTGAAATTACCCTGGGTTTACACAGGACGGGAGCAGGAGCAGATGGGGAGAGCGTCCCAGCAGTGACAGCATGGGGTCTGGATTTTCTAAGTGAATTCTTGAGTGAGTGCCTCTTCTCCCCTCTGCTTTGTCTGTGTAGCTGATTTACGCCAGCACCTGAGAGAGGAGAACGGGTGGTCGCTAGGAAGGGGTATCTTGTCTTCATATCCGTGGCGATGTACTGACAAGCCATGCGCTGCCTCCAGCATCTGCATGTTTTAAGCCCTTCAGTAGCTGTTGCAATGAAATCCATTAGGCTTTAGGCAAACCTTGTTAGCAACATCATAAGGGCAGAGGATCCGCTGGGCTGCCTGGATGGATTGAAGAGCAAGACTGTGAGTAATAGATTTCCTTGGGATCAGATTAGAGATGTTAATTACACCTCTTTTAAAAATGAAGAGAAAAATCCTCCAGCAAATGCAGTCTTACCAGTAGAGCTGGAACGTGTAAAACTTTTTCCAGGAATCAAAGAGCCTTTTTTAAACAGGTGAAATCAGGTGTGAGCACCTTGAAGTCAGAGGAGTCACACCAGCAACAAAGAAAGGTAATTCTAAGATAAGGGAGACCCCAAACACCAGAACTGACAAGGTATTGCTGCTCAAATGACATTCAGACTTTGCATTAGCATCAGCAGTATCTCCCTGTATCCACTAATTGTGTAATACATGCAAAAGAGCAACCAGATTGGTTTCATCTGTTACATGTTGCATGGGCCAAACCCCAGGAAAATATTTCCCTTGGCTCATCCCAAGAAAAACATTAACATACGCTGTTTATTTTGATACTCTCAAATACTACTTTTATCATATGTTTTAGCTAGTTACTCCTTTAAACTCACTCTTCTGATTCCATGTCCCTTTGGTATCTCTTAATTAGACCTGGTGACTAATTCAGAAGGAATTATTTATTTAACAAATTCCACCCTTTCCTATCACAAAGCATCTTAAAAGCAAAACTCTAGGTCCTTAATTTTTTTTTTTTTTTAATTTTTAAATTGGTATTAATTAAAAATTATTTACAGATGTTCAGAGCAGATTTCTTGCTCTGTAGCTTTCCCCTTGTGCTTCTCTGAGATCTGCTAGGATGTGCTCTGCGGGACAGTGGTGCCTGAATGACTGACATGAGCAGTTACGTGACAGCTTGGAATGGAAAATGTTTATGTCCAGACATAGGCTCTTCTACAAATGCAGTCTGAGAAGGAATAGGAAATAGAGAGCCTACAAACCTGCTGAGGTAACCTGCAGCTGAAAGAACGGCTGCCAGCTATAACAGGCTACAGGCCCAGACCCTTCTAGGCTGGAGCTGATGCAAGCCTGACTTAACACGTACATCCATCAATGTCTTCATACGGTCACAAACAACAGATGAGTACCTTGAAGCTGAGGCAGCTGCAGAAGCATATCACTGGGAGATGACAAAAGGCTCCTCACAGCACCTCTGACATCCTTGCAGGTTTCCTGCTGGCCCTGGGATGGAAGCCCCAGCACAAGAGACACATTTCCACTACTTGTGTGCTGCACCTGACCTGCCAGTCACAGCCTGGCCTGTCAGTCACAGTCACAGCCTGGCCGGCCGTGGCTTTGAGGCAGCCCCAGCATCTCATCCCGGTCCGGTGCTCCCAGCTGACAAGCACGGGCAGACAGAAAGACCCCATCAGAAACACCTTTTAGAAAGGGGGTAGCTTAAATGGAGTGTAGGAACTTTGCAACTGGTTGGTTGGTTTGTTTGCTTTTTTTTTTCTAGGTGATTTTTAAAGAAAATTAAACACAATACTTTATGTAGCTTTCAGAATAGCTTGTTCAGCTCAGTTTTCACAAAGAAATTAGGGAAAACATAGAATAGATGAAGGTAAAAAGTGAGGTCAAACTAATAACTACTGCTATCTAACTGCTAATAACAATGGCTATCTGTTGCAAACTAATAACTACTGCTATCTAACTGCTAGTAACTACTGCTATCTGTTGCAAACTAATAACTACTGCTATCTAACTGCTAATAACAACTGCTATCTGTTGCAAACTAATAAC
>JANIJG010013603.1:0-24675 GCA_024611175.1 Megaceryle torquata | reverse complement strand
ACTACTGCTATCTAACTGCTAATAACAACTGCTATCTGTTGCAAACTAATAACTACTGCTATCTAACTGCTAATAACAACTGCTATCTGTTGCAAACTAATAACTACTGCTATCTAACTGCTAATAACAACTGCTATCTGTTGCAAACTAATAACTACTGCTATCAGAAGACTTCTGTGGAAACTGCAGGGAAAATACCGTGGGGATGAGCATCGCGTAGGGCTTGGGGATGATCGCATAGGGCTGAGTCTCAGTTTTAGGAGTTAGGGAAGAAGCAAGAAGAGGAGCTGACTTCCACCGAGCCTGGAAGAGGAAGGAGACCCTCCTCCTCACTGTCAGCAGGGGAAGGAGCAGTACTCACAGATGTTCCCTTTTCCCTTGAGCTGGGTGTCACAGACTTCCTGGGCCGGTGACGGGACACAGGCCTGGCGGATGTTGCTGGCCGGCTGCCGGAGGCTTCTGTGATAAATAGGTCTGGTTAAAAAAAACCCAAGGCTGATTGGAGAGAGAGCTCTTCTCGTTCATTTTCACCAAAACAAGCGGGTTGTTTGTTTTTTTCTAGACGATGTTAACATGGGGGGGAGGAAATTTCTTTCTAAAACAAGTTAAACCCCAGTCATTTCTTCCCGAGGGAAGAGCTTGGTCTCACTTCGGCTGCCAAGGCGCTGCGGTGCCTCCCAGGAGCTGCGGCTCAGCAGCAGGCGATGCTTGTGATGCACAACCCCGCTGTAAACAAGGTAACATAAAGCACATAGACAGTCAGAAAGGAGACGCAGTGGAAAATAATAGGCTGAAGATGGTGTGGGATATGTACGACTTGTCTCATTTAATACTTCTCCAGAACATTAGCTTTTGTTGAAGCATTAAGCTGTCCTAATCTCCACTAAAGCCATGAGAATAACAAGCCAGTTATAATTAATCTATTTTCTTGGCTTTGGAGAAAATCCCAAGTGGTTATTTTTCTTTATCTACTAAGCCAATTCCGAGGAAAAACTCCTGTCAGTGTCAGTTATATGGAAAGTACTTCTGACTGAACTTGAATGCACGGAGCAGCTTTTGACGTGCTTTCTCCTCTAATGGCTCGAGGTGTGTTTTATGAATGTGTGTGCATTTCATGTGCTGCCTCACCAACATACCCACCTCCTCCCAGTGCCCTGGGTATGTGGCAGTTTTCCTTCTGCTTTCTTGCTCCATCTACTGGAACCAGCTCTACATGGCATTTGAATGAACAAATCGTATGATGAGTATATTTATTTACTCTTGTTAAAAAAACCAAAACAAACCAAAAAAACCCCCTCTTAATCCAGTCTTTACAGTTGATGCATTTTAGTTTTGTAACCAAATGCACATTTTGTAAACTAAATCTCCCCCTTTTTCAGGCTCCTAATCGGAGACCTGACAGTAAGAATACTCCTTGAGAGCTAAATGTCCTCACACGTTCAAGTTCTTACTGACCTCCAGTGTTTCCAAACTCTTATGAAAAGCTGTTGTTTCTCAAAAGCCTAGATGCAACAAAACAAAGGTGTTGGTAACTTCTGAGCTGGGTCTACCAACCATTGCTGCACAGGGACCTTTTTTCAAACAAGACCAGCATTTTTTCGCAGCTTCATGGGGCTGCTCTCCTGCTCCCCCTGTTCTGCCTCCAGCACAAGCTTCTTTCTAATTTTAAACCCCTGCCACATGGAAACACAGAGTGATAACTGTTGTGAAAATCAAGTTTACTAAAGCTGGCCCTAAGAAGACATCGGTATGTATGTAAAGAAAATTGGTGGTCAGCGAGTGCTCCCACCTCAGGAAAATGCAGGGTCAGATCCCACACTGCTGACTGCCCACATTTTCCACAGCAGTGACATAGTGGGGTTCACTGAAGATGGTGGCAATGGAGTCTGCTGCGGGTTGCCCGCTGCTGTCACATTTCTCTGCCTAACTGATGGAAAGCTGCACGCAGAGCTGCAAAGAAGAAACACTCTCTGATCGAGGGGATATGGAAGCCAAAAGAAAGCCTTCCACTGATCCCAGTGAGGTTTGAATCTGAGGATCTCGTCTCAGGTGGCCACATTAGAGACAGGAATAATATAACCCTGTGATAGCAAGAATTTTGCTCATTAAAACTCTATCTCTAGAACTAGGGCGTTTGTGGGAGTAGCCTGGACAATGCTGTACGTGCGGGTTGAAGAGCTGTTGTTAGCCAACTTCCTTAAGAATCAGGGAAAGTAAACCTGCAGGACTGCGCTGACAAACGGACCGAAAATGCACATAAATAACACGGGTTTCATTCGAGCATTATGTATAAATGAAGTGTATTATCAGGCTGCCTCAGGAGTTCTTAGGGAATCTGATTAATTTTAACAATTCCATCGGTGGCGTGAAAGAGGCAGTAAGGCAGGCTGTTAATTAATGCAGTGATTCATAATTTAATAATCGATTAATAATTGAGTACATTTGCGGATGGTGGGTAAAGGATGGGAACTGCAGGGAATAGCCAGGGTTTTGGTAGTACGGAGGGATTTAGGAAGGGTTGAAACACATTTAGGAAATAACTAAAGCAGAGTCTTCCTCTCAAGGGCTGAACACAGGCGATGCAGAATCTGTACTAATATTCTTGCTAAAAACATTCTCCAGCCTCCATCGTCTGTGGGCCTTTCAGCTGAACCATGTACCCATTACATGGCAAGAACTCAGGGTTCAGGTGCACATCCTCATCCTCTCTCTGTTCCTCTAAGGGCAATAAATGCATTTTCTATGGGTGTATCTGAAAATCTAGTGTTACTGGACGCAGGAGGTGTCTTAACCAGTATATGGTGTGGAGGAATTTACCTACAAGAATAGGTTGCAAACGAAACCCATTTATATTTTCTTCTCAGAAGCAAAAGAATTAGACCAGACGGGGAATGGGAAGACCATCTGTGCCTAATTAAAGGGCGAGACTGCATAACAGCAACAGATGTTACGTTATTGTAGTCAGATGAGTTTATTGCTAACAGTGGTAAATATTGTGCACGTTAAGTTGGATATTTCCAAGCAGTAATTTAACAGACATACTTCCATATAGACTACCCTTTCCTTCCTGGACTACATCTCACGAGTTCTGAGCGTCATCGAAGGTCAAACTGCAGGAGAGATCTAGACAGAGATATTTTCTACATACTGAGAACACCGAGAACAGAAAAGCCAACGATACCCATCATAGAAAAAAGGCATCCAGTGCTTAATGATTAAAAATGAGGGGGCAAGTCTGCATGAAGAAGACGTGACAGAAAGGGGCAACATACCTGCAGCTTCACTCAGTTCCTGAAAGTCCTCTTTAAAGCTAGAGATAAGCACCGTGAGAGGGTCCGCCTGGCCGTGTGGGTCGGAGGGATTCTGTAACTGATGGTGTTTAAGCACAGCACGGCTCAGGAGGGGGGGGCCTCTTCAGTCTGGATGAGTTTCTTCTGAGTAACTTCTGAAAGCTGTTTGAAACTTACCTGCACCAACGGTCCAAAGGAGAAGCTGTGGTTAAAAGGAGCAGCAAACTCTTTCAGTTGCCACAGAGCGGTGGACACACCTCATGTTGCCCGAGAATCACAAGGTCACATCCAACTATATCTGTTTTAAGGTGTTACAGAAGCCTCAGTCCTCCCTTTTGTTACTGCCTATTTGCACTGTTGTGATTAGATGTGCAATTACTACATCCACGTGGAGCCCACAGTGTGGACCCATTTAGTGGCTTGTGATGAGGTGTACTGTAGTACTCCAAGTGGTATTAGCTACTCGCACATAGAGGCACGCGGGTTTTCATTTGTTCGCTTGTTTGCTTTAGCTGCAATTTTTACTTACTTTATAGTTGCAGTAGTACAAAGGGCTGTGAAATTCTGAACTAAATGTGCAGGAACATCTATGCAATTTCTTTTCCTCTTCCTTTTTCCTTGCTTTTGCAGAGGCTTGATCTCGTTTTCATTGCTAAAGCAAGGAGTGACAATAGCTCACGGGTTTTATTACTCCTGTGTATTTGCATCCCTGCTCCCTTCCTCCCTCGAGAGGGCTTTCCATGCTGTCTCTTCAAACAGTCATTCTCTGCTTCTGAGACACAAGCTGTGGTAAAGGAGGGCTTTTTGGGTAGGCTTACAAGTATCACGCTGATAAAAGGGATCAGATAAAAGTCTTTCTTTCTTGGAAAGAGATAAGTTAGAAACCGGGAAGGAATGAATGAATGCCCCATCAGTGATCTACAATTACAGGAGCTGATGGGAAGCAGTGTCAGGAGAATCCAGAGGTTACCGTGGAAATGTAACAAAGGATGCAGTCCTCAGGGACTGCACCTGAGCAAAGGACCAAACTTGCAGGAATTCTCAGTGAATGAAACTTTCACATTTAAGAGAAAATAGAAACCCTATCACAGATAAAGATAATGGAGCTCTGCCCTGTTTGTGGTATCACGGTAGATCCCACCTGGACGTCGGCCGTGATTGCTGCTACGCTGCTTCCCAGCCTCGCCTGGGTGAAATATATAAACCTCAGGAGAACTTGCAGAGCATCGGTGTACGGCTGCTGGCTTCTCTAGTTCCTTCTGCTAGGAAATCTAGAAACACATTATCAGTTTTGGACCATCGAAGCATTTCAGTTGCTTGTTATGGAAATTCCGGGTAACAACAGCCTGATGCACTCAGCTCTGGGAGAGCATTTCACTGACTGGTTTTGAGTGACTCGCGGCTTTTAGAGACAACAGGGTATGTCCTGAGAGGACAGAGGGTGCACAGAAACGGCTCTGTTTTAAAAAGAGCCCTAACTGAATATCCTTCATCAGACCAGCCACTGTAAAAGAGGCTGCCACGCAACCCGTCAACCTCTTTCTAAAACCATCTCTGCGTTTACTCCCACGCTCCTGGAAGAAGAAAGGGAACATGACGATAATCTAAAGGTCTGGCGAGACTGGTATTTCTACTGTCTGGAAACGTGTTATTTAGCCCCATCAGAGGCGTGCTGGAGTGAAGAAAATCGACTGTATTTCAATCAATTAGAACTGTAAACAACAAACACAGACAGTTCCAAGCCTTTAAATCACCCACCAGAACACCCTCTAGTGTGACTGGGGGAATAGATGTCATTAATATCGACTGCCTTAATACGCCCGACCATGGATTCCCCAACAGGGCAATTTCTTTAATTTTTTTTTTTTTTTTCTGAGGAGACCGTGCCCCCATTTAAATGTTAATCTCAGAGAGGAGAAACCAAGGTTTGTGTCTCAGCCCTGTCACAGATTTCCAGCAAGGAGCCAATCCCTTAAAAAAGATAGTCATTCAAGCACCCAGCAAAATTAGGAGAGAACAGAACAAGTACGATAACCCCTCTGGGGACTGCAGAGGGACCCTACCAGAACTTTCATAGCTATGCTTTGGTCATACAAATGCCACCGCCTGAGCCTCCCCGAGACACAGTATCATTACTGGGCTTGACAAGGATGCAGTTCACACGGCCACGGGTGACTGTGAGCTATTTATACCAAGAGAATGCTTACATTCTATTTAAGACGAAGACTAATTTCCATAATTTTCATATCCATCTCAATCAATTAGAAACACCAAATATATAGACAGTCAGTTTATACGTATTGTGCCAGGAGCTCTTCAAATCACTTGTTTTATACTGATGTATATATAAAAAAGGGAGAGACATAACACTACACACTGTTTGCACATTTACAAGCTCTATTTGAAGGTTGGAGCACACAGAGTCAAAATCAGATCTGGGCAGTATCCCTAGAAAATTGATAATTAAGAAAAACCAAACCCAAACAAACAAAAAGCCCCAGACAAACAAAAAACCCAATAAAACCACAAAACAAAACAAAACAAACAAAACCAACCAAACACTAACAACCACCAAAAAAAGAAACACCTTCAGAAGGGGGAAGAATGCTCTCTGAATTCATTTAAAATTCAGCAAATGAGTTTCCACAGAGGAAAAAAAGAAGAAAACATTTGAAAAGGTCAGACTTTTTTTTTTTCAACAAAGTTAAACATTTGCAGTTTTATTCAAGTTGACCTTATACTTTCAGAGTTGATCTACTCTAAAGAGGGATAAATAACCCTAAATGAAATTTAAATAATGAAACTCCAAAATGAAAGTTTTAATTTCAGCCCACCCTGAAACAGTTCCCCAGTTTTCATTTTATTTTAGGCACTGAATGGTAAAAAACCCCAATTGTTAAGTTACCAAAAGTTCTCATAGAGAAAAATCTTTCCATCTAAGAGAACAATGAAACTCTTAGGGTTCAGAAATACATAATGTACCTTTATAATGTTAAAGAGCAATCAGATAGAATGCCTGTAAGGGAAGCACTCCTTTTGGTGTGTGTTTCTGATGGTGTTGAAAGCACTGTTGAGAAGACAAAATAAGTAAAAAAACCCAATCTTTTATCTAGAGTCTGAATTTCAAGTCGTGCTAGAGACAGAATTTACAGTAAAAGAGATATTTTTTAATGAAAGTTTTATTTTCATTCACAACAGAATAAAATTATTCGTTAAATGCTTATAGACAAAAGCTGGGTTAGTGAATATGTAGATCTTTCCATGAAATACAGTTCTGCAAAATATTTTACTTCAGAGTAAATGCACAACAGCAGCAACTTTTGTTTCCTTATGCACAATGTACATGAAAATGTCACATGATTTACAGGGCTTGATTCCATTCTCACTTGTCAGCCTCGCACTCTTTCTGGTTTAATGGTGCAATTCCTCATGATACTGGCTGAATTCCCAGTCTAAGTGAGAGGAGAATCAAACACGCAGGGCTAGTCTGGGTTTTTTTTGTTCAGGACAATGAATAACAATGAGCTTCCCTGGTTCTAGCAGCTTTAGTCCATTCTGGTGCCTATGTTGTGGCCTCTCCACTCATTAGCACATGCATTCAAACTCCTGCTAAGCAAAACACAACGTATCAGTAGGTGAAAGTGCTCAGGGATTTTCATACCTTCTGTTCCCCCAGCAGTGTCCAGTAGGAAGGCACAGTGACTTCTTGAGACTCCACGTTTATAAACCATCCAGTGGCAGCTACCAGCCGCTGAGACCAGGCGTTGCGCGCACTTCGGTCAGGTCTGCCAGAAGATAGATACTAGAGCAGGAACACGCTCTTCTGTTCCCTGTGCCCCACGGGCTGTCTGCAGGAAGAGGGGCGGTTGGGGTCCTACCACGGAGACACGTGGGCGAGGAGAATGCCGGCGTGCCTACCCAACTCTCGTGTGTCACCACGAGGGCCAGTGGCAGCCAGAAGGGAGCCCTTATCCCGCACTCCAAGTCTGCGAGACCGAAAATGCTGCAGCCCAGATAGTGTATAAAATGGAACGGAGGCCCTTTCAGATGGAGCTTGTAAGGAAGCAAAAGAAGCCTCCTTTTCTGTTCACTGTCTCTTCCTCGACTGTCTCTCGTCCCTTGTTCAGGATCGGAATCACGTCGCACAGTAAGCAGGCACCGCAGCGGTAAGCGCAGTATGTTCCCCTCCCCCAGGAGTCACACCTCCGTGTGCTGCGAGCTAAAGGAGGCAAAGCTGCCTTTCCGACTTCGGTTAAACTGGCTGAAGCTGGCAGCCCGGAGCCTTTCGCCTTTGCTCCCACTTTTGCGTTTCTGCTTGTCCCGTGCAATAAAGCTTTCGATCAGCTTCAGTTTTTCATGCTCTTCCTTCAGGAAGAAGTCCACAAGCACACTTTTCTCCTTTTTGATCTGTTCACTGATGTCCTTGGGGATGTCAGGAATCATCCAGTCAACCAGAACACTGAGGAACATCACCAGGTTCTGCAAACACAGCGACAAGATGTGAAGCATATACAGAAAAATCCCAAACTCTCACATCAGAGCAAAGCCAAGCCTGTGCTATAGCTATGAGGCAGGTATCAAACATATTTTGTTGATGGTGTGAGGCCTTAGCTCAAGAAACAGCTCCTGTTCGTGCACAACACCCCCTCAGCGGAGCAGCTGAATTACACACATGGTTCAGTCAGGTTTGGAACAGGAAAGGACTGGGATTGAACAAATGTCACCGGCTAAGCAGCTAAAAGAGCCTGATTCTTTTCAGGCATCCAAAGGTGCTCAGCTCTCGACATCAAATACATTGAGATTGGGCTCAGAATCCATTACTATAAGGGCAACATCGGTGAAGGCATCCTCCACTCCAACACAAGCATTCCCATGTGTGTCCAACACGGCCTGAGCAGACAGCAGGCAACTTCCACAGCCACCCTGTCCTTAAATCCTTCTGCCTGCTGACAAGCAGGGCTTTGTTACGCTACCTCAGCATGCAAGCTACAACCCTGAGCCTCAGGCGCCAAGGTCATTATAGATGGTGCTCATAACACAATGGCAGGAAGCAGACTGGGCAAAAAGTTTGTGAAATTTATAGATAAATTATGCTTTGGGGCTTATATTGTCATGATAATGCTTTGAAAACTGCTGTGTTGTGTAATGCCTCAAAATGTGTGAGAATGTTTGCTGACAAGGCTACTGGGATGAAAACTTCATTCCCATCTGAGACAACGGGGATAATTAACCAGGGAATGTGCTCTGGCAGAATAGCAGGCAGGCTATTTGAAGCCCAGCATGACCAGTTGGTTTCAAATGTTTCTCAACCGCTGGTGGAAAATTACTGAAAACAGAGCAAAGAAGCAGAAGAGGGCAACACAGACCAGGCAAGACTCAGTCACGCTTCGGAATGTTCGTCAGGTGATGGGAAAAGACGGGGATTCCATTCTGACTGTGGAGGGATCCCACAGCATGAAGGAGAGCAGAAGGCTTCTGCCATTTAGAAGGCAAACCATGATAGCAAACCCTTTGCTACTGAAATCTCCATGCCTGGGAAAATTTACTCCATTGACTTGCAGGAAGCAGCCAAAGACCTTGAAGGATTTATTACTTCTGTTTAGTTCTTGCTTTAGGTAAAAAGCAGCACTTAAGCCTGCAGAGTATTTATGTGCTTTTTACAAGTTGTGCCACTGAAAGCTGACAAGAGTCCACGTAACTGAAGCATTCAAGAGCCTGGGGTGTTTTGGGGATGAGTGCCAGTGCTAGGGGATAATACAGGCTGTGGGGCTTTGTTTCCTTGAGGGAAAAGGAAATGTCTGCTGAGAAAGAGGGATGTCTGCTGCTCCGAGGGGAGAACCTGCGCTGCAGCCCACTAACACCTCGCCAGGCTGGCTGCACGCACCGGAGGCAGGGCAGCTGCAAACAGAAAAGCTCTACTGGTGTGTGCTTCTGTGGCACATGCATTTCGATCTGTTTATTATGACACCTCTGTGACTGAAACTGAAGCAACTCAATGGACTTACCTGAAACAGAATAACAAAAGCCAAGCGAGCCGATAAGACTGCCCAGTACTGTTTAGAAAAGTCATACTGATTCTGGGACCAGGGTGGTTCTCTGTAGTCTTTGAACCTGTCGATGGAGACAGCTCAGTTATGCACAGCTCCAGCAAGCTCTTCCTGCACCAACTGCTTTGATTAACATGATTTTCCAGTCACAAACCCTAAAGAATCAAACCTTCCAGATGTTCCTACTTCAGCCCTTATTGTGAAATACAACTCCAGAATTAGAGCTGGACTATCTTCCCTGAATTTAGCAAGATTGGGCTGGTTTCTACAGTTGTAACCAAAGTCAGAACATTGTTCTAATGTTGGAAATTTCCAGATTTGTCCTGGATCCACAAATGTCCCCTCCTTTATTGGTCTTTTTGTTAATGTTAACTTGATCTCTGTGTACAGGGAATAAATCACAGAGATAGTCCAAGGCACTTTCAGACAAAAAGAGACAAGCTTGCATTCATCACACCTCAACCCTGATTAATTTAGGGAATAACTCATCTCACATAAAATCTGACTCGCACTTCGGTGATTCCTGTCTTTGCATTAACGACAGGGGGAGCCATGGGAAAGGCACTTCCTAAATTAACTGTCTAGCCTTAGGCAGGATAAAACAGAGCCTTAGTGGTTTGGTGTAAAGGCTGATGCTTTTAGTATTATCATCAATCATTTGGAAGTAAACAACAGGCTAATAAAAGTCACAGATGCTCCTAAATTGGAAAGTTTTGCAAATAGCAGGAAATACAGAAACCAATAAGAAATACAGACAGGAAACACAATGAGAATAAACTGGGGAAATGGAAAATAATTAAAGAATAAAACAATTTAAGGATCTTGGAAATGATAGAGTTTGAAATAAAATGCCATGAAAATAGCCCGCAGCCTACAGTG
Source organism: Megaceryle torquata (assembly GCA_024611175.1). Taxonomy (NCBI): domain Eukaryota; kingdom Metazoa; phylum Chordata; class Aves; order Coraciiformes; family Cerylidae; genus Megaceryle; species Megaceryle torquata. Next base: position 14,459 of record JANIJG010013603.1, on the reverse strand, counting down.
ACCAGCAAGTCAGGGCAAGTTTGAAATATGGCAGCAGGACAGTGTGACTTGTGGATGCATAAACAGAAGGCGTGATGGTGCTGGGGGTATTAGCACCTCTCTGAACAGCTCAGGTAAAGCTAAACCTAGAATGCTGCAGCCAGCCCCCCACTCGTGGGGTTTTCAGAGAGAAAAAAAGAAAAAGAAAAAAAAAAGAAAAAGATAGCAACAAATTGAAGACAGTTCAGCAAAACAATCCAGGGGCTGGGGAGACTGACTCACCAGAAAAGATTAAAGAAGAGCACATGTATTGCTCCACTTTGGTAACAGCCACAGTTGGACATGATAACCACGCACAAATTGTGCCCTCAGGACTGAAAGGGATAATTTAGTGCTGTTCACAGTGTTTGACTAGAAGTAATGGGATGAAATTAAGAAAGGGAAAATCTGTTTTGAATACCACAAAACCCTTCCTGACAGTAAGATTCATTAGACTGTGGAAAAGCCTCCATCAGGGGATAATGGAGAAGGTTCATATATAAAATCTGTCAGCTTCAGTTTGCAGGTGCGCTTACCAAAATTACCTACAGGTTCTATCCACATGGCTTTGCATGTTAAATTACACATTTACAACCCACACAGCCCCTACATCCTACCCCTCCAGAAATTCAGTCTGAAAGGCTGGATGTAATTCTGTGCCACACCTTCTGCAGACAAAGAACACAGCATAGTCCAGCATGAGGAGAGGGAGGAGGGAGAGGAAGAGAAAATTATTTTAAACTGGGGGCTGTAGTAATTTCTTGAAGCACAGCCTGGGCTGTGTTAGGCTCTGGATTGTTTTGCTCAGCGTGTGCAAAGCAGCCCAGCTCTCCACTCTGTCTTTCCATGGGACCCCTGTTTGGTCCTACGCTGTGCCTGCACTGTGAGATCCCCCCTTTGGTACCTTCAGGTACAACGTGGACTCCCACATCTTGCTCAGATCCGTGTACGAGGGCTGCAGAGAGGGACAGAGTCATTCCCTTGAACTTAATCTGCTTGAACATCAAAGCCAAGGAAAACCACTGAGTTTCTTGTGGATTTTGCCTCGCACTATAAATCAATCCCAGTCTTGAAACAGAGCCCAGGTTCACCTGGAAGGGTCACCAACTGTGGTGGGTTTTCCACTTAACATACTCTGAGCTTCACAAACCATGTAAGTGTTGCAGGACATCAGATCCCAAGGAAATTTCACCTGGCTCAGCTGGAAATCACACTGCTTATGATGCCTGAATATACATTCAACAGAACACTAGCAAGTGATTTATGGTGAATGGAGATGTTGTCAGAGCTACAGACAAGGTACCTGGGCCTCCTTCCCACCTCCCTTTTTAATTATTCTACGGCACATGGGACTTCAAAGTGTAATAACCCAGGCCTTTTCTAACAGCTACGTTCTACAGCTAGTTTCTTTCTAAAACAGATGATCTTTTCCCTCACCACTTCAATTCTTCATTCTCAAAATATTTGATTCAGCAGGTATGTCAGGAGCAGCAAACAGCCAGTACTGCAAAGTCTATTGTGTTTCAGAAAGAGCAAGCAACTCCAGTTCCACCAAAAAAGGAAAAGAATATGAATCAGCTAATGGGGGCACATGAAAGTTCTGAGGGGAAAAAAGAAAAACACACACTGTAAGTAGACAAATACTGAGGAAGTGAGGAAGGATGGATAAAAGGATGGATGGATGGATGGATGGATGGATGGATGGATGGATGGACGGACAGAGAGGACCAGGCAAGGCTTAGACAAAACTGAACTGAAGCCAGAGCTAAGAGAAGTATTCCAGTATATTTGCTGAGTATAATGTGTGGGGAAAGACTGGTAGAGAAAATCAAAATGCCTATGTAGGTGGAATTGAAAATCAGTCTAAATAATCTGATCTGTTTAATTTCCTTAATTTCCAGCTGGTCTTTGGCAAGAAATGGAAGAAAACACGACTGAATCACGAGGAAGTAATGCTTCAGCAATTCAGGAATATATAAGAGTTGTTCAGGGAAGAATGTTAGAATTCACCACTGATCACTGGGAATAGATGAGAGGCATCCCAGGGAATTAAGAAAATTAATTAATTCAAAGACACTTTATAGATTTGCTGAATATTGGAGAAGACCTGTGTTAAGGGAAAAATTCCTTTAGTGCCTGTGCATCTGATGCTTTCTTCTTTAGTGTCATCAGCGTGCTTTCATGTACTCTATTATCTGGCCAGATTATAAAGATGAAGCCAATGAAAATGCCACATAACTTAGCAAGGTTTGCTTTTAATTGGCCTTCAGCTACATAAATATCATTTTGCTCTGAAAAAGTCATTACAACTACTGCTATGCATCAGAATGGAGCTACAGCAGCGTTCACTTGGAAGCAGTGTCAAGGAGTTCACGGCATTATAGAAAGTGCTGCTCAAAATATTCCAAGAATGTATTCTGGATGTTCGGTGGGAGAGTTGTTTCTGGCTTGTCATGGTTATTTTTAAGATACCTTAATCTCTGGCAATGCCCGTACGGAGCAAAATGCAGGCTTATTGTAACCACATTTATCTCCAGAGGTCACAGAAATCTCAGAATAAGAGAGGTCAGCCTGTTCCCAACATATTTGCCAGAAACAGAAAAACAGATTTTCTTTCCAGCTTAAGGGACAGTATTTGTTGCCTGTCTCTCGGGACAGAAGCTAGATACCCCATGTTTTATCACAGCAATAGTTCTGTCCAAAGCTGAGATTCTGATAAGATTCAAATGAGGCGGGTGATAATGAGAAACAGTGAATTGGATGCTGACATATTTTCCTAACTATTTCCTGACAGTGGAACAGAAATGCTCTCATTGTTTGCCACTGAGACTAGTACACACTGTGTAGCACCTGGAAAGTACCAAAGTCACAGCGAAGCAGGGGATCCATATGGACCAGTATGCTTCTTGAAGGAAAACACAGGCTAGTCTGGGGATGCGAGCTGAGAAGTGCTAGGAACTGAGAGCAGGAAAGCATTCCATGGACTCTCAGGTACAGAGATGCTGTGTACGCTTACACATAACATTGTACAAAGAAATACCTCCCAGCAACACACTGCAACAGGGAACAGCAAAACTCACAAGGAACAACATATAGAGAAAAGAAAAAGGAGATTTTTCTTCCAGATTTAAGGTCCTTTATCCTGCCTGCCACAAGCAAAGCAGCAGGTAGAGCACAGTTGCTGCTTTAAGCACTGGGGAGATGATACTTCCCTTCAGTCTGCCCTCAGCTCTCACCTATACACCTCTCAGGAGGCAGCAAAGATTCCCTTAATGAAGTTAAGGGAACACTGGGGACATGGCTGTGCTGAGTCATAGTTCTCTGATGCTAGGAGTCTTATCTGCATACTCATCTAGCCTCTCCTAGTCGGTGTCAGAAGGCAGGTACATCCCAGAGGCAACCCCAAGGGCAGTGCCAGAGCTGGAGGGCCAGATTTCCCTCTGCACTTACTCTGCTTCCAGGGAAGGAACCCTGATGTGTGATTTTTGTGGGTTATAGTGGGCGAGATAAATGCCTTGCTTAAAATCAGTGAGATCCTAAGTATGATTTAACTCTGCTTGCACAGCAACAGGAGATAAACGTGCAAACATGCATGAAATTATTATTGCCAACTTCGAGACTTCTTTCTTGAAAATGATTACATTAGGGTATTTAGTATATTCTCGAAGATGGGTATTGATTTGTAAGCCTCCTGGAAGAACTTCCACCTCCCCCTTCTTAAGCTATCTGAGCAAAACACCTCATTCCCTAATAAAATGGCAACAAATCCCCGATTCTGTGGGAGAGGAGTATGTAGTCTGCATTTAGAAATGTGCAGGCACTTAAAGGGAGATTTTCACCTCCTTCGGGAACCCAGGAAAGAATACAATCTCTTAAACAATCAGAGAAAAGAAGGGACCTGTCCTGAAGGGCAATTTACCACGCCTGTTAGAAGCGTAATTACAAACTTAATTTATCTCTTTGCTTTCAAGTGGCTGCTTCTTTCTAAATTAATTCATTTTGGAAAGGTCAAATCAACAAGTATTTAAAAATAAATTAATTTTGTGATCTTTGTTTGTTTTGTTTTGTCTTTTAAATCAGAATGTTTTGTTTATTTGAAATACTTTGTCTCCCCAGCTTTAACACGAAGGCAAAGATTTTGGTGGGACAAAACCGTGCATCCCAACTAGCTTTGGTTACAAGCCTTCTGTGTCATGCTGGGAGCTTTTCTTGGATTTTTATAGAAGGGAGTAATGGACATAATGGAAACTACAAGAATTTTCCATCTGCTTGAGATATCTCTATTCTGTAAATCCACTTTCTTGAAGAAACTTAATGTCAGACATGCAGAAATGTAGGCATCACTGGAACTAATAATGAGTAAAACTATCTGTATTTTGAGCATGGGTTTATCAAGGACAAAGAATTCAGGTGAAGGAGAAGCAAGAATTCCAAAGCTCTAACCAGAAAACACTACTTGATATTTACAGTATCAACAATACTAGCAGTATTTTCTGCCAGCATCTGAGTATTCACTAAACCAGCATTGCAAGAAAAGGCCAATCTGATGCTGGACGGTAAGTGAACATCACCCGTAAGACTCATCACATCATTCCACTTTGCTTGGTGACTGACTTTGTGTCCTGGCTTTGACACTAACGCTGAGAGAATACGGGGATAGATTTTGAGAATCCCATCTTTGGCACCTTAGGGAAAATTTACCTCAGAGTAAAATCACACAGTGAAAGCATGAGAATGAAGACCTGAGTTATTTGAGAAAGGAGACTGAGAATGAGAGGTGAAACTAGTTTTAGAACCAGGGCAGGTTGAGATGGCGACTACTGGGAGTATGAGATTCTAAAACCTTGCCACACATCAGTGAACACAAGCAAATGTATTATGCATCAAAACAAGGGAGGCCAATTGAAGAGCTTGTGTGTAGTAAAGCTATATAAATGAAGGATCTCCTTCCAAAGAAAATGGAAGAGCAAGTTTTGTCATGATTTCTTGCCTTTGCAGAGGCTAAGCACAGTGTGAGTTCACGGCAGTCCAAAAAGAAGCTGAGGTGACCCAAGGTGCTCAGGTTTGAACAGCCTTAAAACAGCTCTTTGATTTTCTGCTTATTTTTATAAAAAAGCAAAGTTTCTTTGAGAGCCATGGAACCCTGTTAGTGATTTCTTACGTAAACTGGACTATTCCATAGGTATCTGCACTGTGGAAGCAGGGCACTAGACCTTTTCAACATATTTTAAAGAGAGTTGAGTCTTATTTCCTGAATCTGAAAAGGACAGACATGCAGATGAGGAATGGTGAGGATTTTAAAGATGGTCAGAATATGCTGAGAACTCAGATCTCGTCAGTAAATACTGCACTCAATAAAGAAAGCCTAGTTCTAATTAGTAGGTGTCTATTTAAAAACCTCATTGTTTTTAATGAGAGCTACATCATTCAATAAAGAAAAGATTTTTTGAGTGTCTGCCTAGATTGATTATTTTGCCTTTGAATGCAACTGGAAAAAACCCTTCTAAGAACATTCTAACACAGCGAGTACACTCTAAAATCTGCACTCTTAAAACCACCTCTTTAAAGCCACAAATATTATCAGTTCCCAGTTGGTAAAGTTTTGTCTGACAAAGGACTCAAAGAAATGACTGACTACGCAAACTGTCAACGGCGGTACTTTACCTGCAGAATAAAACATCCTGTGCAAAGAGGGAGTTTTCTGGCTGTGTTCCAGCCTTGAGATGACTGACATTGAAGTATGAAAGCGTGTGATTGATGAAGCCATGCATGGTTCCATTTTGACTGTATGCATATTGATACATAAGGCGTGGAATGAAATCGGATGTGACAGCAATTACAAAAGCCTGAGAGAGGAAAGAAAAAAAACAACCAACAGCTAAACAACAGTTGTGAATCTGACGTGTTTCAGATTAAGCTCATTCAGGTGATAATTTTCACGTTCAAGTAAGTTTAGAATGGTAATGATGTGAGAGTTACATGGCCGGATCTGGCACAAAGGGTCTACTTCTATAAATGCGCAGAAAGCTGCTCTGTCTCGCCAGGGGAAGGCCATAGTCAGGGAACTGAAATACTTCTTGGAGCACAGAGTAGCAAAAGCAATGAAGTCCATTTCTCCAGCTCTTTCCATTCCTGGTGCCATTAAGAGATGTATCACTAGTTTTAAAAATACTACAAGACATAATAGCCAGCTGGTATAAATTTGAGTGTGATTTTGTGTAGCTACAAAATGTTATCTGAGATAAAGCAGTCGAGTGTAAAGTAGGCATCCTCCCTCTCCCCTCTGCATCGAGATCTGCACAGCTGACGGTGGATCTCGCGCTGGCATAAAACCGATAGAACTGTGATCAGAATCGGACACAGAAGTATCTAGGTCATATCAACCAGAATTCATTAGATTCATTTCATGCTACACTTTTCTCAACGGCTCTTCTGCACGAATGTTATTCAGATGAAGTAGAACCAGGCATTCAGTAGTTTTCACAAATTGAGTACGCACGTGTTTACGTTTCTATCAAGACAGGTAGCTAACTGATATTTTTATGGAATCCCCTGGAAATAAGCATGTACAGACTTTGTCTGACACAGAAAATAACCAAAGAGCGTAAATCTCCAGAGTGTGTTCAGATAAAACAGAGAGGCTGCAGAGTTTTACTCATCTGGCACAGACTGCTGCTGGAAACCTTCAATCTGTGACTGACAGCCAAATTATGGGTATGTGCAGAGCTGAGCAGATTTCCCACCTTAAATCCGGGAAACTGCTGAGCCATAAGTGAGCAATGCTCTGCCCAAGCCAAAGGACACTGCTGCTCTGGAGCCATTATCATTCTCCTAGAGCTAATGACAGCTCGATAGCTTGCATGCTGCCACATGGTGCTGTAACTCACATAACACCTCTGCACAAGTTCCCCCTTCGACAGTGACAGTCACCTGCTTTTCTAAAGTGCTTTGGTATCTTTGATATTTTACAGTTGCACTTGATGATTCTCTGATACGTGGGTCAAAATAGTCCTAAGTCTTTTTTAGCTGAACACATATCCGGGAAAATTTTACTTCAGGAATACATGTAGAACAATAAACATAATATATGTGTATAGCAGACACATGTTTTGTTCACGGAATCGCTCTTGTTGTATGAAAGAATATATTTATCCATTAAGATTTTGTAGCTTGGGGAGTGTGTAACCCAACTCAAAAAAATAAAGCTACTCATACAGAAATACTCACTCTGTGGAAGAAATTCTGTTGAGGGATAAAACCATACCTTTATATCTCAGAGCAAATGCTAATCTAGTTAAGGACTTTCTGCTCCCGGAATCTAGAATGTTATATTTACATCTATTTTGTTCATACCAACCATACAGCATAACTAGTAGAGGAGCAGAGAAAAGGCAAGGCTCATCTGCTATGAGAAGGAGATCTTTATCAATTGTCTGGAGTACTGCCTGCTTACATCCCCTGCTTTGGTGGTTCTTTATGAATGAGTCTTCCTGTCCTGCATAAGGCTAGAGAGAATGAGATGAGAATGGCCACCTTGTCTGTAATTAAACCGTGTGTTACCCTTCCACAGGAATGAGCTGAGTAATGTAGATTTTATTGTATTTTATAGCAGTGGAGAAAATTAGACTCCTCTTTTAAATTATATTGGAGGGACAATGTAATTGGACAATATATTATCATTTAAATTATATTGGAGGGACCAAATACTTACATTAATGATAACTGAAAGCTTTCCAATACCACTCAAAATGTTATACCAAATTCCTGTAAGTGAAAAACAGAACTTATTAATGGATTTGCTGTATTTTTTCTTCTTTCCTGTTGAATTTTTGGTGTTATCCTTACTGCAATATTTTTTCATTACTCACCTATATCTTTTTCTCTTACAGTGTCTGGCCTCCTTAGCTCAGTTACAAACTTTTTTGCATCCAGACGGACTTCTATGATGTTGTTCAGAAGAGCAAAGAGAGGTGCCAGGGGGAATGAGGCAACAAAGAGTGTGACAAAGCCAAACTGGATAACTGGAAGAGAAATACGCAATGGTTTTTGGTATCTTCTGAAGGGAGCTGGTAAATACAGCTGGCAGCAAATCGTTGATGAGCTTTGCAGATTACAATGCCCATAAAACTCCGCAATGTCGTCCCGGTAATAAATATCACAAAGCAAGGCTATGAAAGAGGAAGGTTTGTCACTATGCTTTATGAATATTTCTCATAACCCTTCCAGTCTCTAGCACAAGCATGAGCCAGAGTAAATAATAAAATTAATAAAGGAGAAAGGATTTGGGGTGTATCCTTCTGCATTTATAAGTAATCAACTGATTAAGACTGTGCTTTTCTTCCCTGTCCTTTTGCCTGTAAGAGAAGCGATACACAAGCAGGAAGAGGAAAAAATCTAATAAGTTGTCACTATTTCTTCCTTCTGAAAACTCAGAGGCAATTTGTCAGGAGCAGGAACAGGTAAGTGTCTTTGTGGATGTGTGAGCCTGTGGCATTGTACAGCATTTTCATCCCTCCTTATGCCACTCAACCTCCAAAGCTAAAATTCTCCCTCCTTGGCTCCTACCAAAGGAGAATGCAGTTGGGTTTTTTGTTTTGTTGGGTTTTTGGGAGTTGCAATTTGAGTAAAGTAGCTTGGGAGAAAGAAAACTCTAGTCCAAAGAATAAGCAGTATTGCAATGAAGCACAGACCTCCTGGGTTGTTCATACATTCTAGAACAGACACACAACTAATAAGCCTGGCTTCTTCCACAGGGGAACAAAAGCCACCACCCAATCGACCAAAGAAAGCCCTCTCACTTTGAAATGGATGGCACATTTTGTATCATCTTGTTCCCAGTTCTAGATTACGAGTACCACAGCGTTCAGCTCAGCACTCAGAGTGTAATGACACAAGCCAAAGACCACATCGTTCTCCGAGTGAATTACACCTCTTTTCTAGGCCACAGGTTAACCTGTCTTCACGCAAACAAATTATCTTTTAAGCAGCTAAGGAACCAACGCCACCCTGCAAAAGCACAGTGCTGTCCCAACGGTGCCTTTCTGGCAAGACTCAGTGCTCTACAGGTGTCTGGAATAATGTCATAGAAAACCAGGTCCTTCCAAGCAAGCTTCTTCAGTTTTTGGATGGACAGAGTATCCTTAATTCCTCCTTCTTTCAGTGGCACTTCAGGATGTACCTCATCTGGCTAAATCTCATCTGGGTGCAATTAGAGCCTGAAAAGAGTTGACTTTTTTTTTTTTTTCTCCAAGGTGCTGAGGAACTAACAAATTGCCTAAAAGACTGTCTTCCATGGAAAGAAGGAGGCATCAGTGGTGAATGTTACTCAGGAGACTGGATCATTTCCTGGTAAAAATGCTACATTATTTTAAAGTAATACTTCAGGGAAGTTAGAGAGGTTTATTATGCCAGAAAAATAATGAGGAGTAGAGAAGAGGAAAGAGACCAAAAAGCATGCTGCCCCAATGCAAAGGCAGTAATCCCAGTAAGATTAAACTAATAAATCTAACTGTGATTTACGCTTCAGGATTAAATAAATAGTAGTATAGAAAAAGGGTTGGTGACACGAGGCTTCTCTTTAAGTAAATCCCCATGTAAGTTCCCTCTCCAATATGGGAGGAATCTGTTGCACTTTTTGTGAAAACCAGGGGCTTGCACAGCACAACCGTTTACTTGAAAATAATTTCCTCAGGCACTGTTGTCACAGCCTACATCTAACTGATAAAACACCCTTCTCCAGGATCTCCTCTTGAACGAGTCTTTTTTTTGTGTGTGTGCAGATTGCAAGTCTTCTGACTGACATTCTTGCTCGTCTCTTCTCAGTGACAGCATATTTGCATGGTAAGGTTTTATCTCTGTACCATATATATGGCCTTTTGATTTTCATTCTCATTGTCTTGCTTTGAGATAAAGAGTTTATCCTAACATACACCAAGATGGAGCTTTTTGAAAGCATACAAACATCCTATCCTTGAAATCATACTTTCCTGAATATTTTATGTTCAGAGTCAGGAAAAGGAATTAACAAGGAAATAAAAACAGATGTTAGAGTAATGTCCCCAAAAAACTGTGAAATGCTTAGAAAAACACAGAGCACCAAAATATGCCTTTTGGGTTTAAGTGAATTTAGCAGAAATAGAGCTGGGAGGAGTCTGTTGGAGGGGGTTTTTTGTGGTTTTTGGTTTGTTTGGTTTTTGTTTTTTTTCTAAAAAGGGGCTATTTGCAATGCTTTAAGTATAAACCACACAGGCATTTGCTTTGATGTTGTTTGCAGCCCCTTTATTCATTGCCTGGGAAAACGGAGTTTAATTTTTTTTCAAGTTCACGAAAGAATGTTCAAGGTATGCAGAAGACTTCTGGGCAATTGTGTAAATGTCTTCACGGAAAACTCCACGCCAGAAGTGTTTGTGTGGCCATCTTGAAATCTCTTCAATCTTCTAGCCTCCTATTTTATGAAAGTGTGAATGATGCAAAAAGCAGGCAAAAAAACCCAAAAAAACCCCAACTAAGTACACAGTGATTCCTATGGTCTTGTGTAGTAAATGAGCAAACAGTCATTCCAAACAAGCAGTCTGTGAACAGCCTCAGCAGTTTAAAGGTACTTACTTAGTTTGGTCAGTATTTGTAGAAACAAACGTGTCAACAAAGGATTAGAAAGAGAAGAATCCCTGCTGCAGGCATCAGGTGCCAGAAGCAATCTAGTCGCAGCATCCTGGCATTGTCAGTCCAGCCACGGTGCAAACTCACAAAGACTGTTCCATTAAGGACAGCTCATCCTGAGACACACTATTTTTTGCTGGAGGACTTGCTGGCAACCCTGGAATATCCTTTTTATGTTCATGCGCATGTCATGAGGTCTCCATACAAAGCTCTTTCAGAGTTCATCTACAACCCTGTGACCCCACAAAGGAGCCTTGCCTGACTTGGATGCTTATTCTCCTGTGCTTTGAGGCAAATGGCTAGAGAGACCTGTGCCAGGAGTTGGACTCTTGCACATCCAAGCTCTTTCATACCTTTCCTCCAGCCTGGTAGGCCAGCCTGGAGACAACAGAGATGAACGTCATGCAGCCTCATGGCACGAGCTAGTGAACAAAATGATTGAAGAGTGTGTATAAGGAGAAGTCAATCGTATGGGAAATAATGCCTTCTCCTGAGGCATCAAAGCAGGAGCCTAGATGTGCTGTCAGTGACACAGACTCTATTCCTGATGAGAGAAAAAAACTAAACCACATACTATTGGTGCTCAGGACAACTCCTGCAAGAAAGAGGCAAAGGCTTCCAAGCTAGCCACGAGGTTCTTAACACCTGATGTCACATCTGCAACATCTCATCCAGGCGTAGGCTGGCTGGGCCCTGAGGCAAAAACTGTAAAAGGCAAAGAGCACCAAGAGAAGTTTCTCAGACCACAGAGCTTCTCAGAAGTACACTTTTCATGAGCCTGAACAGAACCAACCCCAACAACGTTGCACACACGGTCACGCTAACACTGGCCTCCAAATTACGATTAAGAGCAAAGATCAAGGCTGTCAAGTTATGGACCTGGAGAGTGCTGGCTAGTGTTCTTCTGCAAGGGATACAGAACCAGTGCCCAGCACAAGAAATTCCCCAGTGAATATCACAGAGGTTCTACCAGATTTACACACTGAGTAGAATAACACTAGTATCCTTTCATCAAAACCTAACCTACGAGAAGGTAATTTTTTATGATTCTGTTGGGTTTTTTTCCTTATGCATCAAAATCTGTCATAGGATCACGTACTACTAGAAGTAAACAATGCACAAATCATTCCTGTGCTAACTGACTTCCAAGTCCTAAGAAGAAACTTAGAAAAATATGCAATTTCTTGTTCTTTGTTAATGAATGTCTGCAACAAGGCTACAGACGACAGGCTGAGCTGATATTTTCAGTCATCCTCATTATAGAGCTTAAAGAAGAATGCAGGTTTTTAGTGAATGATTCCTTTTTTCTTTTTTTTTTTTTTTTTTTCGCTGCCTCACACATTGCCTTTTTGATGGCTTTTCCTGCTCTAGGGGAAATTCTTCCAAACCTCTAACATTAATCCTTATGGTAGTCAGTAGCTAAAGACGTAGGGTCTGATAATTTTCTTCTTAAAATTCAGAAGATAGTTTTGCCATTGATTTTTAACAAAAGCTAGATGATGAAACCCTTTGTTATTATTTCTCTTTGAGAATAAGTGTTTTCAATTAATTGCCACATGAACCTTGGACTCTTTAGAGGGATTAGAATGGAGAAGGAAATACCAAATGAAAGAAGAATCTGTAAGTCATTGCTGATGTCAGTTTCTTCTCAAGAAAACAGTAATGGTATAAATTTCACATGTTCACATGCATCATTAGCTGGTTTTAGAGCCAGTCTCATAAAGTTTGTTTCATTAGAAATATTTATTGCTACTCTAAACATGAATTTCTTGCCAACTCCTATCACTGCAGGCTAGTTAGACATGTTGCAAACTTGCTACCAGCTGGATGAGGAAATGGCTATACATGCTGCCTACTTTGGGACTGCATGTGGACTGGTGTATTTTCCTGGTCAAAAGTCATTGCACAGTTTTAGAAGTAGTGTCAACTAATAATATCAAAACAAACAGTCATTAGAAATTTCAAAGGTGCAAATCAAAACTATGTGCAGACATGCTGTTGATGAGAAAGTTCAGCACAGTCTGCTGACAGAAATCAGAGTTCAGCTCACTGAAGAAATGACCCACAAAAGCTTTTCCCGAAGGAATACTTAAGAGTTTATTTGCAATGGTGAAGCGTTGGCCTCTTACTCCCACAGTTATCTGTACAATACCACTGAACTCAATGGAAGCATGCCTGACTTGTAGACTTTGGGTTTTACTCTCTTATGTTTTCTTGTCTTTTAGATTTATATATGACTTTTACCTTAAAACTAAATCATAGAATGGTTTGGGATTGGAAGGGACATTTAAAGGTCACCTAGTCCAACCCACCCTGCAGTGAGCAGGGACATCCTCAACTAGATCAAGTTCCTCAGAGATCCATTAACCTGACCTTGAATGCTTCCTGGGAGGGGGCATCTACCACCTCACTGGGCAACCTAAAACCTTGGTTTGAGAAAAGCCTTGAGTCCTTATTAAGGGCTAGGAAAAGTCCCAGTGTCACAGGCTGTTAGGCTGAAGCCTCAACAGGTCACCTTTCCTGTCTAAAAAAAGACAAAATTACAAGCAGCCCTATTTCTCTGGCTGAGAATGGTCTCAGCAAACTCATGGGTTTGGGAAGGAGGAGGAGGGATGTGCAGGCAACAGGCCAGTAGAAAGTATTATTTCCTCCTCCATGACATCTAGTGGAAATGATTAGAAGGCTTCCTAAAGACAGACACATTTGCTTTGGGTTGTAGATCACCCCATAGGCGGTGGGGAACACACAGTGACACAGATGCTGGCTCAGGGACAGCCAGAAAGATCACCCCTGAGGCGGTGGGGAACACACAGTGACACAGATGCTGGCTCAGGGACAGCCAGAACTGAGAATCCTGAAGCAACAGGACCACTAAGCAACTGATCCAACTTAGGGTGATGTTAAACTTCATAGTCTGACAGAATCAGCATTTACATTTCAAGGGCAGAACAACACTAGGAGGCCTTGTAAATGCATGACCTGAAGGTCAGCACTGCCGGGGCACTGGAGCACAGGCTGGCTGTAAGACAGAGATGGCTGTAGCCTGAGTGAGGGAGTGAGTGAGAGCAGCTTGGATTGTTTTTCACTTGCCAACTTTCCCCTCTCTCATGTTTGTGGTTCTTTGTGCTTACAGGTAATAGACCAGTCATGGTTAGAGGCACCAGCTCAGTGCTCACGTTGGCCATGACACCGCCTCATGCTTTAGTGGTGCTAGCGGCTTCGCTGGCACGGACTAGAGTGACCGCCATTTTTGAGATAAACTCCAGAGAACAAAGGCAGAGACACATTTCTCAAACACAGGAGATCTGAGCGTCTGAGTTCTGAGGGAACAGCAGATGGAGTCGCCAAGCCACTCTCAATAATATTGGAGAAGTCCTGGCAGTCAGGTGGAGTCCCTAGGGACTGGCAGAAGGGACATGTTACACCTCTATTCAAAAAGGGTAGAAAGGAGGAGCCTGGGAACTACCGACCTGTCAGCCTCACCTCTGTGCCTGGGAAGATCACGGGGCAGATTCTCCTGGAAGGCCTGATCAGGCACATGGAGGACAGGGAGGTGATCAAGGACAGCTGGCATGGCTTCACTAAGGGGAGATCCTGCCTGACAAACCTAGTGTCTCTCTATGACAGAGTGACTGATGATGCCCCTGATGGAGCGGGGCCAGAGGAGGCCACAAGGATGCTCAGGGGGCTGGAGCCCCTCTCCTACGAGGACAGGCTGAGGGAGCTGGGCTTGTTCAGCCTGGAGAAGAGAAGGCTCCGGGGAGACCTAAGAGCCACCTTCC
>JANIJG010013602.1:0-31507 GCA_024611175.1 Megaceryle torquata | reverse complement strand
AGCAACATCTAGTATTTGTTACAGGATTTTGAGCCTTGGATCTCATGAGGAATACTTTTTTTGAAAAAAAAAAAAAAAAGTTACAGAGGTGGTTTTAAATATTTTTCATAGAGAGGACACAAAAATACCAAGACCTCCCAGAGGATTTGAAAAATAAAGTGCTAACCAACATGGGAAGTACAAGCTTCACTTTGTGGAAAGCACATTATTGGAAAGTTCTCTTTTCACATGTCAGTCTTGGCATGGAGAACAGAAAATATAAGCATTTCTACAGCTGCCAAAAATGAATTTGAGACTGAAGTGTTTTGTTCACAGTAAAAAAAAAAAAAAAAGATTAGTTTGACCCTTAGTAAATCATTACATTCCAAAACAAATGGTTATTTTGCATTTAAATTGAATAGGCTATGAAAAAGAATAGTTTCTGCAAGTACTCCGCATCAACATGAATTCACTTTAGTCAAGTTTTCAATTTACAAAGGTGAGGAAAATAAAACAGTTTTTCAAAACCACCTCAAGATCCTTAAAAAGAAAAAACACTAAAAATACCCCAAACAAAACAAACTAACAAAAAACCACCAAGGGTTTATTTCGTTTTAGGAGCTTCTAGGTTGTTGTCAGGAAAATTAAAAACTTGTCTTTCCCCAGGCTTTATCCCCAAATGTTACTCTATAGGAAAATGGGAAGTGAAGACATTTCACACACTTGTCAGAAATTTAGAACTTCTTCAATTCATTATGACATTTCTGTAATCACCAAATAATGAATCCAAAGAAAAACATGAAGCATTATTTGATTGTTATTGTGTTTTATTTCAGAATATTTTAGTTCATATCAATTAAGCAACAAGTATTGATGTTTAAGATTATTATATCTTAAAACTTCAGGCCAAGTCTAGCCCTCCCCAGTCCCATGTTCAATGAGATTCAATGGCTGACCCTCTGCTTTTTGATTTCTGCAGTTCTCTCAGTGACTACATTTTTGTTTTGGACACTGACCTGGACTCATAACTACTCTGCTCCAGAAAGCAAGCAGAGCAAGATCTAGAAAGGTCATAATGAGGGTGTTATTTATCAAGCAGACTTAGTATACCTTATACAAAGATAATCAGACCCTTCAGAAAATACAGTCACTGCTGCTTTCATTCTGCAACACCAATAGGAGGCACATGCTGCTATTGTTAGCAATCCGGTAAGAGTCTAAACAACATTTAGACCTGTGCCACCTAAATGATGCTAAGTTTCTATCACTACTTTCTTCCCAGTTGACATCTAGACAAGACTCAAATTATATCAAAAGGCAGAGCTTAGCTGAAACAACATCTCTGATATTTTGCATCTGTTGCTGAATTTCAAAATTTCATTCCACATCATAATTGTAAAGAAGCTGAAATGTTGGGTTCTTACAGAACAAATTCCCAGAGAGCTGACTGAGAAATGATACAGACATTTCTGAGTGTGTAACTTTGCATATACTTTCAATGCTTTTCTAACCAGGGAAACACTTAATAATCCAGGGAAGAAGAAGGAAAAAAAATAAAAATAAAACGGACTTAAAGAAAAATAGGATACTGATCAAGTGAGTGAATTCAGAGGGTACGAAGTGATGGGACAATTCTCGCAAAAAAGCAAAAAATATTCCCCCTGAGTATGCTCCCTGCCCTCCCAAACGCTGGAATTATCCTTCCTCTTTAGGCAGTACAAACAATTCATATGTCACATCTAATTTTGTCTTTTCTCCTATTGGCTTTGCTAACTAAAAATTTTACCCATTTCAAAGAGCGAATATTTCTTCAACTTGTTAATTATTTCTGACTTGCAGATGGCCTATTATAGAGGCCAATTTCACAATCTGCTAATGTTTAAAATTCAGTGCTATAATGGATATTGCTTGGCATGCCAAGGTACTCAGTGAAATACTCTATGTATTTGTTTGTTTACTTTAAATATTAAAGAATCCACCCAGCTGTCTTCCAAAATATGTGTTTAAACTGAGACATATCAGATTTGAAGACACCTTGGTTATTCTTAAATTCCATTCCAAGATGAGAGAGGGTATACTTTTTTTTTCTCTTGTTTCAGAATTATCAATCCAATTAAAGCCATCCCTAAAGATAGCACAGTTACAACGACTATGGATAACTGGTCTCTGCTTGATAAGCAGCCTGGAGGTAGAAGGTCAGTACTTTCCTCCTCCTACAGTAGGCAGAAGCCTTCACCTCAAGCCAACTTGAGACCTGTCTGCACCAGGAAGCTTGTGACAATATGCATTGCTATCAGCATCACAACAATGCTTTGAAACTCTGCTGGATTCTATACAGAAAAGTAGAGAGACATAGTCTCCATTCTAAATAACTTTGGAGGCTAAGCAAACAGATCTAAACACAAAGGAGGAAGGCAGTAGCTGAAGACTCTGACTGTCCTTGGCTATAAACTTATTCACACAATAACTGGGATTCAGTTCAGGTAACAGATGCTCATGTGCAGAAGCAACTTCTCCAGATGTCAAGGCTCATCACTCTTGAAGGTGCCACTATCCCAGTTACATGCTGTGGTAAACCAGAATGCAGCTGTCAAAGAAGTTTGGAAGTGCAACCATCAAAATGGAGATGTGCTCAAAAATGCAACACATATTTTCATTCACCTAGTCAAACGACAAAAGATTCTGAACAGTAAATGTTATTTCAAGTAGGCTAGTGTTCAAAAAGCCTTTTCAAATCAACAAGATGTCTTCAAAATTATTTAACCTCAAAATCTCATAAACATCTTTGCTCAACTACAATTTATTTTCTTCAAACAGAGATTGTGCAAGAGTTTAAGAGGGGCGTGAGTAGACAACAATGAAAAAAAGGCTGTAAACTCTGATTTAGCATTAGATAGAAGTATTAGATGAATCCAGATTTCATTCTAATTTGATCTAGTTTTGTCTCAGGAATAATGTTTCCCTCAGAACTTGTCATACAAAACAGTATTCAAAGGCAAGAGAAGAAAAGCTATTTGTACAGTAGCTGTGGCTACTTCCAGGAGAAGGAGAGGGAAGGGAAAAAATTCTCCAGACACATAAGTCTGAAACAACATTTTTAAAAAGGAATTTAATTTCAAATAATATACAAAGCTACAACTGGCTACGACTTTAATTAGCTCACATGATGAACTCCATTTCAGAAAGCAGAATAAAAAAAAAAAAAACAAAACACCTCAGAATGATGTAATAAGGTGTGTTAAAAGAATGTTCACCGTGTCCTTACTGGAATATTTACTGGGACATAATGAATACCAGAAGTTGAAGTACCTTATGCTTCACTCTGATAGTACATCTAAGGCACTGTCACCTCAGAATCCCGTCTGATTCATCACAACATTCCAACAGTGTCTCTCTTGTCCAGCTCCTTCTACATATGCAGCTATGACCCATGGAGGTGATTACTTGAGTGGCCAGAATCTGTGAGTCTGATTCTTTGATCACAGGTTACCTTCTAGTGTGAAAAGCACCATACATTGTTCCCTGTGCTTCCTTACTATCCACAAAAAGCTATCCTGGGATATTTAAACAGAAATGCCACCACAGATAAGAATTTGAAGACACTGCACTGACATAACTGCTGGATAAAATCTGGACAAATCAACAGTAGCTCTGAGAGGAAGATACTTGATTTGATACAGTTCCTCAGTATAAGGCAGATTGCATCTCTTGTGGTCAAAGTCTCTCTCTCTCCTTCTTTCCCCTAGGAGGATGAGATACTGGGTTTGTGCTCATATTCTCAAAAATAGGATCTGAACTATCATGATCAATTCATTGGGGACTGACATTTCAGAGTCTTCTGTTACGGTCCATTAACTTGATAGCAGACTTGCCTCTTAGAATAGACAATAAATACTAACATTCGCTTAAAAATAACCTTACACTCACATTGTTATTCACCAGCCTTTAACTGGTACCTGAGAGTATGTAAAATATTTTAGCTATTTTCAATATCATTAAACTTATTGCTACATTTGAATTCTGCAAATTTGTCATGAATGGAGTGACACACTACTCGTAAGAGAGGCAGCAAGATGTTTAATGATCTGAACCAGTGATTTAACAAAATTTGATAGTATCCACAACAGTGGTTTAACAAGATTTGATAGCAAGGCACACTTGATTATTTACTGCACAGAGGACAACGTCAAGCAAAACTGTAAGGGAACCCTGACAGTCATGAGGTTCAGAAAGAATCCCCTAAACTCCTTCTCAGAGAGCAGTCTAGGTGTGTCTGGATCCAATCCTAGTCCCAGACTTGATCAACAGATTATGTCTAATGGAAGACAGGCAAAGGTAAGGAAAACCTCCTGTTGAGTTACAAGGTTCAGAATAGGCCCACTTGCTTTCTAAAATCCTTCTCAGAGAGGAGGCTAGGTGCGGCTAGATCCAATCCTAATCACAGATTTGGTCAACAGTTTCTATCTAAAGGACTATGTATGCACAATCAATCCTTTATATCACTTAGATAAGATTTCAAAGTTTAGCATGGTATTAATAATTTACTGAGAATCTATTGTTGTGAGGTATCTCTTAACCTTGAAGAATAGCCTTGAGAAGCGTCCCTGCTCAAGGGGAAATCCTGGTTTGCAGCCAGCCGTCATGTAGAGAGCTCAAGAGGCCCTGGGGTTGTCCACTATCTATGGAGTAACATAATTGACTTACAGTCATATTTACATACCAACTACAGATACTAGTTTCTTCCAAATTTGGTTTGAGCCAGACATTGACCACCACTGTGGTTAGATGGGCCCATTGCTCAAAACAGCCCTGTTCTATTCTGTTATTTGTCTCCCTTGAATCCACCTTGACCAGATGCATCCCTTTATCACTTAAGCAGGGTTACAGAAACTTCTATAGCCTCCTGCTACACTGGAGGTCTATCAGATCAGAGGGAGAACTGACACATCAGACACATCAGTGCTTTCAGGGCTTCCTTTTCCTGTCCTACAAAAGTTGAGGATGATCCACCACACAGAGAAAGCCCCGTTTCAGAGACAAGGTAACCCTTAACCCTTTAGGTAGAATTACCTTAGATGAATTAAATGTTTAAAAGCAGGTGTCTCTGACAGTGGAAGGCATTCATACCACCCACCTCACTGCAGGAATCTTAACACTTTAGGAAGAACATGTCTCTAGTATTCTGGAGAAGTGTCTTCCTCACACTCAAATCTGGAAGACTAACAACAGTGGCATATGGCATGGTCACTAGTCCTTGCCTTAAATATCCTAGACTGGATATCTCTTTCCTTCTTCTGGAGGCAGTGGATCCAAAGATCATCCCTTGAAGTCTAAGATCATGGAAGACACTAGTCAGATATCTAAAAGCAACTTCACAAATATAAAGCTACTTTTCACCAGAAATATTAAAGAAATTTAGTGAGGTAAAAGTAGGGTAACTGGTTAGAAAATTAGTCCTGTTATACATTAGGAACTGGTTAAAAGCCAAAGAAAAGAAAACAACTTTTTTGTCATGGAAAAATACTGCCAGTAAACATATCTGTGAACAGACATTCAGATCAACATTTCACTGAAAAGACTTGAGTGCCATCACTCTGCAGCTCACTGAGGATGCCTGTTTAGTTCATAGCCATCAAAACTAGGCTTCATTAAGAAGGAGAAATAGAAGTGAAAATGTAATGCCATTACATAAAATCATGATACTGCACACTACTTGAATATTATATTTTGTTTATTATTTCAAGTCCAATAAATAAGGTCTGGAAGAGGGAGGTCTTGGTACTGTTAGCTGGCAGGTCCAGAGTTCCTCTTTGAATTTTCTAGTTCACAGGAAGCCTATAATAATACACATTATATTTTCAGATAAAGACATTCATTAGATTTCTTCACTCCCCTTCTTCTTTCCTATTAAAATGTTAGGGTCTTATAAGTGCAGCAGGAATACAAAAAACAATGGAACCAACGTCAAAGCTGCAAGGTAAAATTGAATTTGCTTTGGCTATCTTTGCAGCCATTTTCACTGCATCAGCAGGCACAGCAATGTAGGTATAGGAATGCTTATAGAAGGAAATATTTAAAAGTTAAGAACTTGAAAGAAAAAAAACAAAAACAAAACAAACAAACAAAAAAACCAAACAAAAACAAAAAACAGGAACATAAACAAACACACTTACTTTGAGAATTTTGCCCATTTGAAAAAGAAATTGTCTGAAAGCTAGTCAACCCTAACTGAAAATTCCATTATCCAGTATAGGGACACTAGGTGAATATTTTAGCTCTGAGATTCTTCTCTATACAATTTCTTTCATAAGTTACTTTCCATAATTGGGTGGAGCAGGGATAGGGCAGGGAAAACACACCAGGAAACTCACTTTACTCAGTCAGCTGTCACCTCTGGGGATGGAGGGAAAAATCCAAACCATCAAAGCAAAAACAAACAAGAAAAAAAAACACAAAAAAAAAAAAAAATCACAGCCAAAAGTTAAAAAAAAAAAAAAAAAAAAAAAGTCCTTTGTATTATAATCAAGTTTGCTAAAAACACACCTCATGGCTACATGTTCCTATCCCAGTAGGGTGCTGGAATCTACTGAATAGCCCAGTAGTGCTCAGTATATCACACACTTGCATTACTTTATGTCTTCAAGAACACCAGCATCATCTCTGGTAGACATTCCAGATACAGCAGGCTACAAGAGCCTGCAGAAATTGCACTCCATCTTACACCATCTCTGGAGTAAGATATTTGTTCATTTATTGTGTTGAGAATAGGAGAGGAAGAACAAGTCTGTAAATGTGGGTATTCACTTAGGAGATGATGCCTTGGTCTCAACAAGTATTATTCTGGGAGGTGGGCAGCACAGGCTCATGTATCTTTCAACAAGGAATGAAATGAAGTCCATGGTTGGTGAACAACTACACAGCAGAATAAAACTTTCTTCCCTCTTATTTGCCCTGTCTTCTGCTTAGTGTCATTAACTTTTCATAAAACCATTCTGTCTCACTTCTAAAAAGGTTTTGTTTAACCATAAACATGAATTTCATACTTAGACAAGGGAGGCAAAAAAATCCCTAGAACAGTATTACTTGTTTTCTTCTTTTTCTGTGATTAATGGCTAATCAGAGCTCTTTCCACAGCATTTCTAATCACCAGCTGCTTTGTGACCCCCATTGCTGGCTTCAAACAAGCCCCATTAACCCTTATTTAGTTTCTCAGAACATAATCCATTCCACATTTTCTTGGTTGAGGTAGGGGGTCGTGACAGAAGAACCAGTTGTCATTCAACTGCTACCACCTCTAAAAAGTGCAAAGAGTAGGTGGACTCTGTCACGGCAATGACACAAGTCAGCACTGTTCCATGAACTGAGCCTGGATATAGGTCTAATGAAGCCTCAAGTAAGTGGAAGTAGGGACTGAACTATGACCACAGATGTGTCTGAGCAATGTAGTAATATCCAAGCTTGTTAAACTTTTGGTATGGGAAACAGTCTAGCTACTGTCCCTATTTTCAAGCCAAAACTATTAGGAGAGTTTAAGATAACATATGGATACCCCAGAGACCCAGAAGAACAGCTGTCTCTGCTCTAACAAGAAAGCTAAACAAAAGAGCTGTCAGATTTTAAGTGGCTTCCAGCTTACAAGGAAGAGAGCATACACTAGATTCTTGTCTCATACAGTGACTTGAGGAGGTCAGAAGTGCACTTCTGACTGACTAGTGGGAGAGAAGAGGTTTTTTTTCCTCGTTGCTGGTATGTAGATAGACTTGCACTATTACTGTGTTTAGAAATGAAAGCCAGACAATGAAAATTTACAGTAACATGACTGTGGCACTCTCTCTACAGTCATTAGAAAGCTCATCAGCCTACATTGCAAAGCAAAGTTAGCCCATGAAAAGCACCAGTTTCACATGGCCACCTGCTTCCATGGGATCTTGAACAGGTTTGCACAAACCTGCATAGAGCACAGCTACCTGTGAGATGGTCTTATCCCCAACTGACCTAAAAAAATCCCTTTGATTATATTGCAAAGTGTAAATAACCAAAATGTAACAATAGGTGTTTTTTAAATTGAAGACGTTACATTTTCTAACAATATAGTAGCACCACAAGTGACGTGTTTGCAAAGTCTAAGGAAAAGCATATGCCTTTAAAAATCTGCTAGCAGAAGGATGCTTTCGAAGACATTAGCCCTCCACTTAGCAGCTGTGCCCAACAACAGGATCCCTCACCTTTCAAGCTGAACCTTGAGCTACAAGCTGAGAAATCAAAGACAAATTTTGAAGCTCCCTGATGACAAAGAGTTAACTCTATTTTTCTGATAATAATTAGTACCTAAACTAGTAATCCATTTGGATTAGGTTAAACGAAACTTAAAAATGTGTTTGCCACTAAACTTCTGCTGATCTGGAACAAATGGAACAAGTACATTTGTCTAAATACATGCTAGGTACATAAAGTCCTCAGTTCTCCTCCATTATCTGAAATTTTATAATCCGTTCTGATGCTGAACCTGTCCTACAACACTTTAAAAAATAAAAGTGACAATATGAGAGCAGGACTAATCAATAGGATTTTAGATGATTTTTAACTACTCAGTGAAATACCTTTAGGAAAACCTTACTGTGATTAACTCTCCTCTCTTCCTTCATGAACTAGGGGGACACAAACCTACAGCAAAGATAGTATCAAAACACTGCTGGCCTGTCAAACACCATTGTTGACTGTTCACTGAGAAAAAAGTTTCAAGAGAAAGTAGATCACTTTTACTGAGGACAGTAGGAGAGCAGCCAGATGTTCATCCCGTGTCCAGGGTTTTTCAATGGATTTATACCAAGAGAAACCTCAAGTGTCATGATGTAAGCAAAATCTCAGTCAGAAGAGTCACTCAGTCTCTCCCAGAGATCACAAATACATTTGTTTACAACAACAGTTAAAACATTCTCTTCTCTGGCACTGCTACAAAAATTAATTTAAAAAAATTGACAGAAGTAGAAAGAAATTGATCTCTCCTGTCTAGTAAAAAGACTGTTCATTTTACAGATGAGCTACAAGTATCTATAAAATACTAAGTGTCTGAGATACAGGTAGTATAAAGAGGCTCCCATTTCAAAGACACAACCAAAACAAAACCAATGAATAACCCAAAGAACACAGAATCAAGTTTCAGAGCTGGAATGTGATGTTTAGATTAATCAAGTGTAATATTAAATAGAAAATGTATAGGGAATGTCCTTTAAAGCAGCTTTGAAGTTTTTCCAGCCTTTCATCCCTCTGAACTCCTCCCATGTCAAAAGCACGACTCTAACCACGCAATTCTTGACATGTTTGGTATGTGTTAGACTGAAATCCCACAAGTACAAGTATGCTCTATAAAGGCAGAGCAGATTATTCTGCAGAACTAAACCACTAAAACTTTGCATAAAAAACAAAGCTATGGCACATAAGAACCTTAAGCACAACTTCAGAGCTACAGAAAACAGCATGGGCTGGTGTGTCTTCTTACTTTCATCACATGAAAAACACACACATGCCCATGTACTTGCTCCCAGTGGAAGGTCAGTGTAGCTTTTTAGAATAAACAGAACCTAACTTACTCCATCGAGGCAATAAACAAAGAAGGGTCATGTTTGAATAAACAGTCTCATTGGTTACACCACAACACACACATGTCTTCTACAGTCTTCAGAGGCTGTTTGTTTTTTAAATAAAAACTTGAATGCACTGAGGCTGCAAAGTTGGGACTTTTCAACAGGCTTTTAGTGTAAACTGAGCTCTTCATATCTGTACATTAATCTGCTCACATAGTGAGTAGAAACTGGTGGAAGCACATAAACTAGGGGGTACATCATGCAAAACATATGACACAATGTAGCATACTGACCTCTTTCAACAAGAATTTAGCCACGCTGTGATCTGGATCACAAACGTAACAAATAGGTAGTAATGGGGCTATCTTCTGTAAAGGTAAACCACAGCAGTAGGAGTGACACCACACCACCAGTTAACATACAAGTTTGTGCTTCTGACATTTAAAACTGATAGACATCCTGCCAGGACATTACAGGTTGGAAGCCACTGCACTTTGCAGGTTCTTACTGGGTAACAGAGACACACCGAGACAGAGGTTGGGGAGTCTCCTCTGGAGACTCAAAACCCACCCAAACACAATCCTGTGCAACCTGCTCTAGGCAAACCTGCTTTAGCAAGGGGCTTAGATGATCTCCAGAAGTCACTCCCAAGCCCTACCATTCTGTGATTCTGTGAATTCTGGTTAAATTTACAAGTTTTCACTTGGGCGTGCTTTCATTTAGTTTTCTTCCTCTCCTAAAGTCCCTTTTTATCATTTTTACCTGTTTTTAAACTCCATGCCCTCTTACCTATACAATTCAGCCTGGGGTTCTATTTCTTCTCTCCAGAAAAAAAACAAGGAGGGAAAACAGTGGTCCTTATATAGATGGCAGGTTTTTGAAATACAGCAGCTTGTGCCTGAACACTTTGATAAACTACTCACTTCCTATCAAACACTGACCTGTGAAGGCCATTACCTGCTTACTGTAACTAAGACAAGATTTAATAAGCTCTATCTCTGCTCTAGGTAGAAGTTACTGAGTCCTTTACACCCAGTCCTCTCTTCTGATAACAGGTGATGTCATTAACATATTAAGAATTACATACCTGTTTGTAGACTCCAGTCTCAGCCTAAACTATGCAGCTCCCGACAGCTGCATCAAAATGAAGAGATATGCTCAGCTAAAAACAATGGATATAAAGGCTGCTGCTGTCCAATGGCCTGCACAAGCTGTTCTGCCTTCCACCAAGCAGGGCAGGGGCACTGTGAAGCCTGGTAACTTGGCCACACTTCAGCAGACTTTTATCAGGAGAAAAAAAAAAACAAAAAAAACAGGTTCATTATTGCAATGTCCACAAAGCTTGAATGCTCCTGTATTGAATCACAAAAGGACTGTATCATCCCAACAAAACATCATCAATACTTTCAGTGGACCATATGAGCAATGAGGAGCATTCCATCACACCAGCCAAGTACTGCAAACTTAGGAACTTAGGTCAAGGTGCTTTTTTTTTTTTTTTTTTGAGCTGTAACCCCATGATCACACTTATGTAGAAAAAAATCCTAATTTAGTGGATAATCTAGATATTATTGTACATATTCTGTGTGACACTCCATTGCATGATGGACATGTCATACATAGTATATGTTATCTCCTCCTCTAAAATTCATAGTGATACCCAACAGCCTTGAAAGAAGTGACTGAGCCTGTACTTTCAGCAAGGGGAAGATATGTAAGTGTCTCCAAAGCATTCATCACCTTTTAAGAACCTAAACCAGCAGAGAGGAGGTTCTCATCTCTCTTTGTAGCCTTACTATGTGAACTGTCACCAGTCAGTGAACAGCCAAGACTTAACAGCAGCTGGACTGTGATGGGTACCTGAGAAGCTGACATTCAAATAATTTTTGTGCAAGAGAGTTATATCACCAGCATATCTCCTTTTTTTTTTCTGCAGGTGTCAGCTGTTATGAGGCCTGAGAGCTGTGTTACACTGTATGGGTGGTCCTTGTCTTGTTCCTAACATATGCTATGCAGCTGTATACAAACAGTCAAATAGCGTACAATGTTTCAGTCAGACTGTGATCCATTTTGACAGTATGTACAGTGGCAAATAGCATAAGTCAGGCTGGAATTGCCAATACTTTCTCCTCTTGCTGAAAGTACAGACATGGCCTCAAAACTCAGGACTCTCCCTTTTTATTGTTTTCTTCTATTTGGCTGAAGGTCTTGCTTTCCTTACCCAGATTAAAATTCAGCCAGGAACACTCTTGATATCAAGACAAGAATTTTTACTTAACTTGTTAGGAATGTGTCCCTTATATAAGCTACCAATACTGCAATGAAGATTATTATACAACTTGTTCTGCGTAGAACACAGAAAATACCGAACTAAGCCTCACCTCTTCTGTGATCTCTCCAAAGCAGAGGTGCCACAGACTCTTCCAGCAATCCATCACAATGTTTCACACAGTCTTTCCAGTTAGCTTAGAAGAGAAAGGAAATGCAAATACACAGTAGCCTTCCTTCCTACAATTTGAACCCACTAACAAAAGTTGTCATCCTGTGCATCACAAGCTTCTTAAACAGATTTACAACAGACTTTCTTTATTAGAAGACCTGTTGCATTCAGCCTTTTCTAATTGAAAAGCATCTGTTCTAAACTAGATGATCACTCCAGCCTTTCTTCTCTGGAAAATCTCCAGGTAGTCTGTATTTCCTCTGAAGTGTACTGCCCAAAAACTGGACATATCACTGCAACAAAGTTTTTGGTAACATTGAGCAGAATGGGAATACATTCTGTATTTTGCAGGAAATACAAATGTTTATTGATACAACATTTGCTTCATTTCTCTGCCAAAATAAAACCCTAGCTTTATGCTTCCAATTCATATCACACCCCAAATCCCATCATTTCCCACCTCCTTTTCCACAAAGATTTCTGAACTACTCATATATTTACTCCATTTATTATCCCAACTGAACTTAACACCTTACACTGCCCACTCTTAACTTGCAAGGTCCTGCACCTAGTTTTGGACAACCTCTGGTATCAATACAGGCGGGGGCATCAAAGTATTGCAAGCAGCCCTTCAGAGAAAGACTTGGGGGTCTAGTGGACGAAAAGCTGGACATGAGCTAACAATGTTGCACTTACAGCCCAGAAGGCCAACTGTACCCTGTGCTGCATCAAAAGAAGTGTGGCCATTAGGTGAAGGGTGGTGATTCTCCCTGCCTACTCTGCTCTGGTGACACCTCACCTGGAGTACTGTGTCCAGCTCGGGAGCCCTTAGCACAAGAAAGACATGGTCCAGAGGAGGACACAAAAATGATCAGTGGGCTGAAACACTTTTCCTATAAGGAAAGGCTGAAAGAGTTTGGATTGTTCAACCTGGAGAAAAGAAGGCTCTGGAGAGACCTTGTTGCTGTCATTCAATACTTAAAGACGGTTTATGAGAAGGATGGGGACAGACTTTTTTAGTAGAGCCTGTTGTAATAGCACAAGGCATAATGGTTTTAAACTAAAAGAGGGTAGATTTAGACTAGATATAAGGAAGAATTTTTTTATGTTGAGGGTGGTAAAACACCAGAACAGGTTGTCCAAAGAGGTGGTAGATGCACCAACTCTGGAAACATTCAAGGTCAGGCTAGTTGGGACTCTGAGAAAGCTGATCTAGTTAAAGATGTCCCTGCTTGTTGAAGAGGGTTGAACTAGATGACCATTAAAGGTTCCTTCTGACCCAAACCATTCTATGATTCTAAATTCTATCCTTATTTCTGATTATATCCCGAGTTTATCAAGACTGAAGGACTAGCTTAGCAATAAAACCAGTCTGTTTGCTTCTAGCTTGCTATTAAAATTGTAGATAATAGGCTAACGCACTATTCCCTTCAAAAGACCCTATGAAACCTCATTTGATGTGTTTGTTGGATCAGATATATTATTTTTCTGGGCATGATTATCCAACTGGTTTGGCTTTTCACCCCGTAATTTAATTTGCATGCATATTTGCAAAAATGTGATGCAAGGGAGTAGTAAAAGCTCTACAGATCTGAAAATGTGACTTCTAATGTGTCTCCTTTATCCACTGGCCAATTACTCTGTCACAGAAGGGAACTGGGTTGAACAAATGGACCATGTTGGCGGCTATTCATCTCTTTGATGATTTTCCAGGAGCTTACAGATGGTTTGATTTTTTTCCATTCCAGAATTTTTCTCTTAATTGGAGTTAAGCTGACAAGTCAATAATTTCTCAAATTCCCTTCCCCTATAACCTGCTATTTTCTTTTTCTTTCATACTTCACCAGTTTTGTACACTTTCTCAAAGACATGACGTTACAGCTCTGAGAAGGAAAACAAAGATCCAGCTGAAAAAGAGATAAACCTCAGTAAACCCAGAAAAATTTTGTTGTATTGACAAAAAGAGGGCTAAGGACCCTTGGGCTCCAAGGCCAAATACCACAGACGTTCAGCTTCACACAGCTAAAAGTCACCCCCAAAATACAAGTTGCAAATTATCAGTAGCCAGCCCTGGCTCAGAGCAACCCTGACATGCTTTGGCCCTTATTAAACCTCAAAACCCCATAGGTGGATGCACTCACTTCAGTCCATTGATGAAGCAGACAGCAGGGTATGAAACCTTTCAGTACACCTTGTTCTATTCTTGCAGGCTGGAAATGTGTGCTGGGCACTAGATGTGCTAACATCCTTTCATCTGCCGTGGATACTCTGCCTATTTCTGCATTTTCTCATTATGCTTCTCAGACATCTTTAGATGGTTTGTATGACCCATCTGTAGTCCTTCCTCATTCTTCATGCTGGAGTCAGGCAAGCAGCCCTCAGATGGGGCTCCATAGGAGATTAATTTAATTTGTATCTGTAGTTCCCATGGGGCTTTCTAGTTTGGGGCAATAGCACTGCTCCTAAGACACGCTCTTCCTGACTGGAATTAGAGGTTGTTTCTGGGAACACTGTCTCTATACTGTAAGACATAAAACATTGCTTTCCCTCTCTGACAACAGGTCATAAGTCTAGTTTGCAACAGTCCAGATGGTTGACCACAAAGTTGTAAATACTGAGGGGCAGCCTAGAAACTCGTACCATCAACAGTGCTCATAGTGACATCACCTGCTGCACAATCCAAATGGCTTATCAGCATCCTCCTGCAGGACAGAGGGATCACAGCAGGGCTGGGCCCTCCACACACTGCCTGGCCTCACTGGCACAGATGGCCATGCACACTTGTCTGCCTCTTGTAATTCCAGAACCGGAGGTGGCAATTTGGATGATGCATATTTCCATCAAAACCCTCACAAACATGTAGCAACATTCACCCCCTCCTTCCCTGAACACAGCTCCTCCTCTGTCTGTGCCTTGCCTTCTCACAATGCTATATGCATGAGATAGAATGTATTCATGCTGACAGTCCCTACTGTTAACTCTTCTTCTGCATGAGGCACGCTGACCACTGTTGTAACTGAGGGTCTGCATTCTTACCCTCTCTTCTCTCTTCTTCACATATAACCTGCTACTACCTCTCTACTCATGCTACCCCTACACAAGTGCTTGCCAGCATCCCACCAGCAAGTCTCTTTAACACCCCAGCTGAAAGACTATGACACAGCTTTTAGCAACTTCTCTCTGCAAATAATCTTTTGAAAAATCTATTTCATTAACACAAGGAGGGGGAAAAATATATTTAATATTTAGCTGCTATTTAAATAGGTATCTTCCAGGTGTGCATTGGGACAGGTAAGTAAAAGGGAGATATTCCATCTTTCCCAGTTTCTGTTTCAAAAGCCTGGAGCTTCAGTCTCACCTGGCCAAATGTATAGTCACTGCTCAGCTGGTCAAGCTGCAGATGGCTCAGGAGATGCCAATACCCACATACCTAACAGAACTGCTCTGTCTTTCAGAACAGCCAGTTCTCTTTGAGCAGGACTTGGTCATATCACAGAAGTGGTCTGTGCCATATGGGCAGTGCTTTCCCTATGACTCCAAGAAGCTGCTTCACAAACTGAGTCAGGAGCTACTTCCCTCCTGACAGTCCTTGGGGATCATTTCAGAGAGGAAAAGAAAGCACAGAAACCATCACATCTCCCTACAGCTCTGCTTGGGATTCTAACACCATGCTATGTGGCAGGGTCAGTGCTGGTGACAGGACCAATCCAGTGGAGCATAGTCTTTCTCCTTGGTCCCTCCAAACATTTTGGTAAACAATTCTGGGATCCAAACTAGTATTCTCTTCAGAGCTCCTGGTCTCATAGAGCAGGGTTGTGCACCGTCCTGGTTTGAGCTAGAACAGAACTAATTCTGTTCACCGATTTTAATTCTCATCTTAGTCTCTTCTAAGTAACTGCACTTTCTGATGTTAATGGCATATTTTTACAGATAGCATCTGCTTCTAGCAGTGAGAATGCTTTATGTTTGTAGTTACTACTAAAGATTGGTGTGCAGAAAGGCTCTTGCTTATACATGCTTCTATAGAAACCAAGGTCACTGCTGTCTTGTGTACCACATTGGCAGGGTAGTAAGTAAGAGGTCACACCTGCAGGGAGAAGCAGACAGGACAGGTGACCCTAAAATGACCAACAAAGTATTCTATACTATATATGTCATATTCCTTATAAAGGTAAGGAATCACAAGGGTTAAGCTCTTTTGTTCAATGGCTGGTGTCTGAGAAAGACTCTATTCTACTGTCAATCCCAATTCATGTTTTCCTAAATCCAGTTCCAGAATCCAGCTCCTGAATCCTGAATCTGATTCCCACCTGCCTCTGAGTTGAGCCTGGGACTTCCCCAGTGCTTGCTCCACAGCATCAGTGGTGATGGTGACATAATTGCTATCAGAGTGGTTGGGTTTTATATTGATTTTGTATAAATTTGTATATATTTCATTTTATTGTTATTAATTTAATTAAAGCTGGTTTAGTTGTTTTGGGGTTTTTTCCAATTCATAAGTGTTTCTCCCTTATTCCCTTTCTCTTACCCTTTGAGGAAAGGAGGACATTAATAGAGAGCATCTGTCATTCTTCTAGTGGCCAGCCCGGGCCCAATTCTTGACGCGCCAGGGGTATTCTTCTGGCCAAGCAGCCATAAACTTAAAATAATTTGCAGTTTGCAGATTTAAGGTATATTACCAATAATCTTTCCATACCTCAATGTATACCACTGAGCTGTACATTGTTCACCCTGGTCCTGAGAGGTCCATCAGCTATTTGCAAAGGAGGGAGGCCCTGGCAGGGGAAAGTACACTGGCTCCTGGGTCATGAAGGCTGTAGTGTCTCAACTGTACTGTCGCTCATTCATAGCTGCTGGTTGCACTCCTGTGAGCTCATATTTGAAACGACCAGTGAAAGAGATTTGCATGTGGAAATTGTTCTGATGGCAGTCTGGGCTGCTACAGCCCCAGGGGATACCAGAGATCATGCTGACAAACTGAACAGTACTGATGGTTGGGATCTAGTGCTTACAATTGTGTCATGGGCTTGGGTTACTTAATAATAGAGGCATTGCTTGTGACTAACTCTTTGCTCACTATGCCAAGCAGTAAGCTATCAATTCAGAAGCAGACCTAGTCTTTCTGCCAAAACCAGCTTCATTCCAAAAGTCACAAATTATCTCTTGCAGAACAATTTAAACTGAGACTTAAAAAATCTATATGCAATTCTGGACATGAATTAGAATTTAATCATTTAATTCAACTGCTGCATCATTTAGGTAGGGCATGCATATCATCATCTAAATAGAGATAATTGCTGAAGGAAGACAAGGTATTTTCTTCTAAAAAGTCTGATAAAACTGGAAGAGCTCCTATTTTAAAGGCTTAAAGCTACGAAGTATTAGATCACTAACAGAAATGCAGGGGTAGAGTCTACTAGAAAGCACCACATTTAAGAGTCTATTGTGCAAGCAGAAGGAGGAAAGTCATGAAAAGTACTATTAGCTTCTTTTATTGGCTTCTGTGCTGACCAAAACAGTAACTGCTACACCATAGTAATCACAAAAATTGAATACCAATTTGAAGAGTCAAAGTAGTCATAGAATCATAGAATGCCTTGAATTGGAAGGGACCTTAAAAGCCATCTAGTTTCAATGCCCCTGCCATGGCAGGGAAACCTCCCACCAGACCAGGTTGCTTGAGGCCCCATCCAACCTGGATCTGAACACAGCCAGTGATGGAACATCCACAACTTCCCTGGGCAACCTGTTGCAGTGTCTTGCCACCCTCAGAGTGAAGAAATTCCTTCTTATTTCCAATCTAAATCTACCCTCTTCCAGTTTCAAACCATTGCACCTCATCCTACCATTACATGCCTTTGTAAAAAGTCCCTCCCCAGCTTTCTTGCAGGCCCCCTTCAGATACTGGTAGGCCACAATAAGGTCTCCCTGGAGCATTCTCTTCTTCAGGCTGAATAACCCCAACTCTCTCTGCCTGTCCTCACAGGAGAGGTGTTTCAGTCCTCTGATCATCTTTGTAGCCCTCATCTGGACATGCTCCAATAGATCCATGTATTTCTTGTGTTGGGGTGTCTAGACCTTGACACAATACTCCAGGTGGGGTCTCACAAGAGTGGAGTAGCGGGGGAGAGTCACCTCCCTTGGCCTGCTGGCCATGGTTCTTTTGATGTGGCCCAGAATGCAGTTGTCTTTCCGGGCTACACTCACATATTGTTGGCTCATGTGGAGCCTTCAATCAGCTAGCACCTGCAAGTCTTTCTTCTCAGGAGTGCTCTCTATCTATACTCTGCCCAGCTTGTAATCGTGCTTGGAAGTTACACTTATGCACAATTAGTCAAGTGTTAATCAAATTAATCAAGTGTTTCCCATGTGCATTTGGCCAACTGACTTCAGGTCTCTAACAGTAGAGAAAATGTTTGCATTGTTATTCCTCACACGATTCACAATCACTGTGTAGGCAAAAAGAGACAGAAAAATTACCACTGAAGTCCCTCACTGCAGCACAGATTCCCCAGCATCATCATCTCAGTCAGAACCTGGTTAAGCTAATTGAACTTTCAGAAGGTTTTGAGTTGCCATAACTTTTGTTACAGGTAATGCAAAGGTGTTGATCATTACTGCTGGAGGTGTTTCGTGTCAGTAGCAGAGAAATTTTACCCATATCAGCTGCAGAGCCCATATGGACTGGGTTCAGGACCCACTTGTCACTTTTCCTTTTAAAATACAAAACTGGAAGACTGCCATTGCATGAAACTACTGCCCTTTATCAGCTATACAGATGTACACATTGTTGTTTCTGCTCCTATACTAGAATTGATTTTTCACAATGGAAATTTAGGACTGTGGCCAGAATAGAGAAGCCTTCCTACCTGGGTATCCTTTGCAATGAATGATAATAGCAGTTGTTACACCTCTTGGTATAAGCCATCACAGAGCAAGTGTGATATGCCACACCTGCTAACAGCTGTGCTGTCAGACATACAAAGCACTGAGAGGCTATTTTGCCAAAACTTTCTCAACAACAGTTTATCTAATACTACCCTTAACTTAGAGTGCACATTCCTGGCACAGCTGACCCCACCAAATGCTGAAATATTGTGGCATCTTTGTCAACTGCTAAATGAGTGAGAAGCTTGATGATGGAACTACTTTCACTACAGTGTTAATATTAAGCATTTACTATAATATCAATTGTGCATGCCTATAGAATATGCCTTCATTTGAACTAAGGCTGAAATGTGGTCAATTTGAGGGTTGGTTTGTTTTTTTTTTTTCCACAGAAAATTCCAACTATTATGATGTTTTAATATTTTTCCAGAATTCTTTCAAAATACACTCTTATTTATACCCTATCAAAATAAATTCAAGTATAAAATGCATGATTTCCTGAGAATACTCACACCAGATTGTCTTGCAGAGAATCTGGTTGCTTTCTCTTCACTGGGATGCAGAATGATGCCAAATTTTCCCCTCCCCCCTGCAAAACATGACCAAAAAATCCACCCAAACACCAATCTGCCATCCTTCGTGGGTCTGTACTCTCAGTTCATGTAGCACTCCTGAGAGTGGTCAACAGCAGATGGTCTGGTAGGGAGGGAATGAGTACAGAGACAGTCAATTGTTGTAAAAAGACTTGCAAAAAAGCATTCTGTTGTGCTGACACATTTGGCAGTTAATGTATAGACAAAATAAGCTCTTTTTTGTGAGTACAAGGATAGTCCTTCAAGAGTCTCCTATCACCTAGTTCTCAGAGGTGTTTGCATAGAGGACATAAGCGTAACCTACATTCAAAACTGAACATTCTCCCAAGATTTTCAGGAGATCATATGTTCTATATACATTTCTACAGTGTGTGTTGCCATAAAGACTTCTTTTTAACACAGCTTGATAGACTAATGTCAGACATCTGGGATTCTCCAAAGCCTTTCTAGTATGCTCAGGATATCTAGAACCCTGTGAATTTATTGTTCAGGATGTGCAATTAAAACTATGCAAATGCAGTATTTTCAGTTCAAAGGAATTACGTCTCAGGAGGGGTAAATATTCCTTCTGCCTTATCAGACAAAACCCTCTGAACTAATTTCTGCCTGAGGATTACCAGTGGACTCTTCATTTTACTAAAATACCTTAAAGCGTTTGGGTAGATGAAAAAAAAGTCCTCAAATATGCTGTTCAGAATTGACTTCGTTTCAAATGTAATAATTCATCTTTTACAGTAAAATATCATCAGCTACATATGATCTAATGGGAAGTAAAAAATATTTTCCTTCCCACTTCTGCTACATTAAACAGTGTTGGCTTTTGTATAATGCTGAATGGAACAAAGCGAATGTTCATACTTCTGACATTTTGCCCAGAAGAGTGGAAAGTGATGTGGTAGGAATAAAGACCATCCTGATATTTTTTGTTTCATTTGTAGTCTGCTTATTGACCTAAGACTTACGGTCTTTCTCCTTCAGGATGCCAGAGTCAGTAAAAGGCAAACACAGTAATTAAAACAAGTTTATCATTTATCTCTTCTAAAAGAGCTTTTAATGATTATTAATTTAGCCTTTGAAATAATTTTAAGATTTTTTGAGGAAGGGAAGAGGGGACAAGACTATACTTTTTGTTTAGACATACCACTCTTGCCTTGGATCAGCATCTCAAACACAAGTTCTTGTTAAAGTTTTGCTAATCTAGAGTAATAATCCTTTAGCTCTAGATACATTCCTTCCATAAAAGCAATTATACCTGTATTGTCTCTCAAGGCTGGTTAAAACCATAGGGAGCTCCCTAGTGTTCCCCATAAGACCGCTTGTTCCAGTCACTGGAACATTTTTATGGTTCTCTTCTGATCTACTCAAAAGTTTCTGACATGGTTACAGAACAGTATGGCTCACAGAGTTAGTGAAATACTACTACTTCCTACTTCACAAATGGATCTCCAAAGTATTTGAACACTCCTCATCACCTCTGTATTTTGATTTCTAAAGACAAGGTCAGCATAGAAAAACATAGCAAGAATTTTAAAGAGTATTCTCTACCTTTTGTTCTGTCATTTGATATTCAGACAAGCACTTTTTCAGCACTTCTTAAGAAGTTAGTGTTGAGGCATACATAATGTGAACATAATTTAAGAAGTTTTACCTAATGTTGCAAACCTTACCGGCAGCAGGAACAGAACTAGCATCTCCTGAACAGCATTGTATCCTTTGCAGTTACAGGAAGACACAGGAAGTATCCTTATATTTCAGGACCAGTTAAATTACAAGTAAATAGTCTCTTTCTCAGTTCCTGATACAATATACAAGAAATGTGAATTCCTACAGCCAGTTTCCATTGAGGGAACAAGCATCTTTTTAGCCTTATCCAAGGATTACTTCAGGATTCATTACTTCCAAGAAAAACAAGGAAAGAATCATTGTGTTGTCTGGGACACAATCCCATCTTAAACATCAACAGGTGAGGTTGAAGTCTCTCTTCTCTGGGAGAAGTACATTATTTTTATTCGCTTTCACTCACAAAAACTGGTTGCACAACCAGGCTAGAGGGAGATCCTCTGGCAGACAGGTTTCTAGCTTGCTTGAGAATCAAAATAATTGAGGTAAATTACCTGTAATTAAAAGTGCTAAAAGCAGTTTTAAAATGTTTAAATACTTTACTCACTATTATGGAAATAGAAAATAAATTTGAGCAAATGTAAATTTCTGCTACCTAATAAATTAATAAAATCAATATTTCAGTCACTAAAAATAGCAAGAACTCCAAAATGAGCCTTAAAAGAGGATCAAGACAAACTTCCAATGGTATTGTGGAAATAATAGACCATACAAGGAGGTTTTAAATATGATTCAAAAGATTTAAGCACAGTTGTTTGTTCCAAATACTAATCTACGTTCCTTAGTAGCTTTAGGACTAGCAAGAATATACTTTCATAAGTTTCACTTTGACTAGAAATTCAATTTGACTAGAATTCCTGAAATGTTCTTTTGCACTATAGAATTATAAATGAGAGTTCTTGTTTCATTAAGATGAAGAAGGTCCATTCCACAGAATAATCAGGCAGGTTGCTGTGACTGCACAAGAAGGATCACCTCCCACTTCTTCTCATCATTTCTGATTTAACTTCAGAATTGTGGGAACATAAAGGTACAGCAAACAAAGCAAATCCTCAGATACTGGCAAGCCACTACAGATAATTGAAATGGATTGGATTTGAAATTCTAATTCTCCTGAATTATCTGCTGCTTACACTTATTTTATTTAAGCTCTAGGCACTTACCCTCCCTTCATTTCTCCTAGCAAATTGATGTAGAAAGCTTTTCTTAATATTCCACCAAACAGCTTCAGACATGTAGTAAATATGTAGAACAATCATTTTGGAAGATTGTACAGGTCAATATATTTTGCCTTTTGCAATGTGATGCTGAATCATAGCAACAGACATTAGATTAAGGAAGATGTAGCAAGTATGCCTCATGCATTTCTGATTAATTCTGGATATCTGTTCATTCAGATAAGTAATGAGAACCAGACAGTATTTTTTTATTTATTTACAGATGCCACATCTGTACACTTCTTTTGCCTTTTAAATTCTTAAATCAAGGAGACTACAAGAGCTAATGTTCAAAGCCAACACAGAATTACATACTGTAGCTTAAATATTTATTAGCTTTGTCATTAGAGCTGTTCAGGGTTCTGACTGTTTTTCAGACAAAAGCATAAAATTATTTCCCACACATCATTTATATTTGAAGTGATTAGAATATTGGTTAGACAGACAGGATATCAATATAAAGCCTAATTGAACAAGACAAATTGTATGTCAGACCTGCTGACCTTTTCAGAGTTACCTTTGTAATCTAATATTCCTACTGGCATTGTCATCTTCATAAATACCAAGAGATACCAAAAATAATGAACATCCTGCAATACAAGGAAATCTGGCTTCCTATCTGCTGGAATTCAGGTTTGAGACAAAACAGCACATCATCAAAATACATACATGAAAAGCAATGCTACTAACAATTCTGTAGTCTTACAGGTCTCATCTATTAGTACCCACAACTTCATACTTACATCTCTTCCTTTCTGACTAACTATTTCAAACAATTTAAGTAATCCCAACACCACAACAATAGAATCCTGTCAAGAAACCTATGCTTAACTCTATTCCTCAATTACAGTTGAAGTGCCTAACTGAGCTAGTGCAGTTCTCCTCATGCTAAACTGAGTTCCTTTTCTACTCAGTAAGGTCTCAAGCTTATTCCTATGAATGTGTTTTGATTTAAGTTTTATGAAAGGAAAATAATCTGCTCCACTCTCAAAAAAAGAGAAAAAAATTACCTCGTCCTAAAAGCATAACCCTTGTAGATCACTGGCAAGTAAGTGTGAATAAGCAATCAGAGAAGTAGTTGGACAAGATATAATTTAGAAATATTTGGTCATTCAGTACATACAGCTTGAGGTCACCAAGGGATTCATAACATATTAAAATATTACCCAGAGAGACCAAATTAATTCCTTGCTTCAGCGTGCATGAAATAAAGTGGAAATCACATTGTAGAAATTGGAATGTATTTGCATCAAGGAAGAGTAATTGCTAGATTTTTCTATTCATAAAGTTACATTCTGGTCAGTTTATGTGTTTATGAAGAACATCACCAAACAGGTATTGGACTTAACAGAATTTTGAAGTTATAAAGGGTAAAGAATGAGAGCAAAGAAGATACATGGTATTTTGAGGTTATTTGTTTTTTAATAGTATATAAGTTGTCAGTTAAAATCCTCCAGTGAGGATCATTTTAAAAAAAAAAAAAAAACCAACCTAATCAACTCATTGTTATTCAGTAGCATGCACACAATGAATTTGGCAATCTGCAACAGCCCAACAGGTATTTGTGCCAGCTGAAATACTGTAGCCAGCCAGCCTGCCAGCCCTTCCCTGGAATTCACCACAACTGACTGAAAGGGAGCAGCTTGTTAACTTTTTCTGGTGATGCTTCTGCTGCAGCTATCAAATAGTAGTTCCTCCTCCAGTAACATGCTGGTCTCTGGTACTGATGCTGAACAGCTTTTCCTGTCACATGAGCAAAGCCAATCCATCTGTACCCAGCATTTTATATGAATGACATTTGTAGAATCTGACATCCTAGATAGCAGTGAGAATTTAGAATAGAATTGTTCAGCTGGGAGAAACCTACCATGATCATCTAGTCCAACTGCCTGGCTACTTCAGGGGTGGTCAAAAGTTAAAGCATGTTATTAAGGGCATCATTCAAATGCCTTTTAAATAC
The DNA here is from genome assembly GCA_024611175.1 of Megaceryle torquata. Taxonomy (NCBI): domain Eukaryota; kingdom Metazoa; phylum Chordata; class Aves; order Coraciiformes; family Cerylidae; genus Megaceryle; species Megaceryle torquata. The sequence continues at coordinate 7,226 of JANIJG010013602.1, read as the reverse complement.
TAACAGGCTAGGGGAATAAATCAGCTCTCTGGGAAGCCTGTTCCAGTGTTTAACAGCTATAGCTAAGATGGACCTTATTTGAAATGGCTAGGGGGTGGGAGGGACAGACAGCAGAGCAAGCAACATTTGCTTGAGCTCATAAGAAAATTAAAAGTTTCTGCTGGAGGGGAAAGAAAAAAAAATTAAGCACCACACTAAATTAAACTGTTGAAAATTAATGACAGCGTTAAAGTCACTGCAGGCCTGAAATATATCTCTGTGTGTTGAAGTCAGGCAGATAACATACACCATTTTTTCCATAAATTGTGGTGCATTTGTTCTAATACACACTACCTAGGTTCAAAATTTGAATTATGTTTCATTTAAAAACTTGTTTCCATAATTTATCACAAAAACAATGAAAAAAAAATCAGGTACGTATTCATACAAGAACTAATCATCCATAGACATGTCTTGTCAGACACACAACAGTTAATTATTTAATTGATTTCTTTCCTTTGGTGCAAATAAGCAAGTAGCTTTCCAGCAAGTAATCATTTTTCTGTACAATAATTAGTCCAGAGGGAGCTTTTGGAAAGAGTTCAGTACAAGTGTAGTTAACACTAGTGAAAACTGCTTTTGAACAAGCCAAGTAAGCATTCACTTGTCAACGTTTGAGCACAAAGACTTTAATCAAAGTGAATGGTAAATAATTCCAACACTGCTGAGTGGCGTTACAGGCTAGATTTATTTAAGGTCACTAAAGATAGCTTTGTTTATGTACTTTGAATCCTGTATGTAAAGCACTAACTAAAGAGACCTTTGTATGTTCCTTCACTCTAATTTATCAGGGGCAGCTCCATCAATAAGTAATACAACATGATCAGACTCAGACTTGAAATTTCCTAGAGTGGCTGTAAAGAAAAGCAAACTGTTCCCCGTGCACATACACTGTTTCTTGTAGTATGCCTTAAGTTTCCATCTTTAGCACTCCTAGGACACAAACCATCAATCGGAACCATAGGACTGCAGTTAAATCTAAAGCAACATCGCCGTTTAAGGTAAAACAGACAGACTTACCTGTAAATCTAAGTGTAACTTTAATCTGTAACCAGCATAACTAAGAATACTTGTATTAGAATCATAGAATCACAGAATGTTAGGGTTGGAAAGGACCTCAAAAGATCATCTAGTCCAACCCACCTGCCAAAGCAGATCACCTAAAGTAGGTCATACAGGAATGTGTCCAGCCATGTTTTGAAAGTCTCCAGAGAAGGAGATTCCCCAGCTTCTCTGGGCAGTCTTTTGTAATTTGTATAGAAGCTGCAAAGTGCCACCTGGAAACCATAGATGATAATGCCTGAAGCAATGGAGAGCTCAGCAATATTGTTTTAAAGTTACTGTCTACATCAACTTCTACTATTTGTTCTCAAATTGATTTTTCTTTAAAATACAGCTTCTCTTGAATCTGGTAAATTGGAAATGGTGTTAGTAGCTCTGCAGATGCAGTTACTTGGTAAATATTCACCAGCTTGTTTTGACTAGTTTTAATTTGCATGATATTCCAGCTCTTTGAACACTGTTATCAAACCAATTTACATTAGTAGTTGATTAATAAGTGATAGCAGCCTCCCTTCAACATTTCTTTTTTTTTAATAAAGAGTTCCATGCATAATTTTTTATTACATACCAAATACTTGCCTATAGGATCTTCAATAATTAATACTCTAATGAATCATAATGCCCCCGAACAACATTTCAGGTGCATGAAAACATTCATGAGTAAGTATTCTCTTTAATTAATTGTCTCTACTCAAATCCCTGCAAACTCATTCTGAACTTAAAAGTCAAGTTCCAATCTTAAACCAGCATCAAGTACAATAAATAAATCCCAATAACAGAACTCAAGAACTTTGGTCATAATGCACAAACTCATGCTTGAATAGATATGTGGTTTCATACCACAAGGAACAGTAGGAAAATTAAAGAACAATTTGGCCTTGCACACGGTCTAATCATGGACTTACAAGACTTATTTCTAGTCAAGGACCTCATTATGAGTTTAAGCATTGGAAACGGCTGCCTAAGAACAATTCTTGAGGAGAAAGTTGGAATGTCTAAAGGTCAGTGTGATGATATTATCTAAGAGGAGCATCACAATGGCATACATTAACACAATCATTTTGTTCATCTAAGTTCTTCCCAGTGCAAAACTGGAGATCTATTATGGAATCATTCAATATATGTGAATGGCAGTGGGGCAGAATCCACAGGGTGTCGAATGATCAGAAACCTAAAAGACATAAGGGATGCATAAAGATTTGCTGGTATGTAACATTAGGAGAGATAAGAAAGAAAGCACATCACAGCATTCTAGTAAGAAGCAGCAGGTAGAAATAAAAGAACCTTTCCCAGCCAATTGCTTTTGCTCATCATGAATAAGTTTAAAATTGTGTGGAATTTTTTTTTCTTTTCAGTTTTTTACATTTGGAAATTCTTCTGGTGAATATCAGAAAAGACAACTCACAAACTTAGGCAGAAAATATAAATCTATCTATAAACTTCCATATTTGAAATTCTACAGCCAGTTGGAAATGACAGAGGCATAGTTAATATTGTTTTATATGGAGGGAGATTGAGTGTCAAGAGCATTAGAGCTTAATTATTATTTCCTTTTAAATGAAACAGCTCATGAGGTAAAAAAGTTCTGAGGAACAGAAATCAAATCTGCAAATTTAATTCGTTCACCTCTCCTAGCAATCAGCTTTCCTTCATAGAAAGGGATCAGAATGTTTTCCAAGGTAAGCCATAGGCAGCACAGAGTAAAAAATACTAATTATTTGGCATCATTTCTCACCAAAAATAGGTGAGTCTAAACTATTAGTGATTGATGTTGAATGCGCTATTACCAAAAAAAGAAATAGGAGGAATAAACTCAGTTTCTAAGTATTCCAAATAGTCTTTGCAGCTGTATAAATCATTATGGAAAACAGTACACTGAGTACTACATCTGTTCTTCCCCTACCCCCATCAATCTTCCAGCCAAATGAATATTCAGAGACTTCCTTTGACCTAAAGTTATATTCTAGTTACAAAACTAAAACAAGCCACAGTGTTTTTAGCAAGATACCAAGTAGACCATCCTGACATATCCATTAAACTCTCTAGTTTGAGGCCTATTGTTTAGGTTTCTTCCCAGCAGAACTTGAAAAGGGGAAGAATCAGACATCATTACTTGTAGTTTCAGTGACATTCTTAAACTAAAGTGCAGAAAACCAAAGGAAGATAATACTACTTTCATCTATTTTTTGAAAGGCTATTAATTCCCCTGTAAATTCAGCCTTTTCTTCCCAAACCCTTTGGACTTTACTAAAATAATTGACCAATCATGAAGCAGTTTAAACAGTTTTGTAGAGCAGTCTCCTCTTACACAAGAAGTATCTGTTGCATGCAGTGTTAGATAAATTTGGTAAGAGATGAATCCCCTTGCGTCTAGATGAGCCTCAGAGATTAGAGGAGTTAGGGGTGGCTGGACTTCTCTCTTAATAGATATGCCAATTTTTTTTTTTAAGGGAACAACATAGTTTTGAGAAGAAATAGGAGACAGAACTCATTATTCTCTATCATCATCAAGAGAAAGAGATGCAACTGCTCCTACCAAAGCCCCTAAGTCTCAATAAACATATGACTGGTCATCCATTGTGTTAAAAGAAAAATTTCAAGAGACAGTAACATTATTCTGACAGTAAGGACTGTACTTGGATTATTTTACCTGTTGTTTAAATAAGTACTTCATCTAGTCAGAGCAAAGGCTTATCTAGTCTAAATACCCTCCTCTTCACCTGAAGCCACTGTTGAATACCTAGGCATACCAGTGGATTTGCCCAGCACTTCCAGCTTCCCACTACTTTCAGCTCAGCAACTTCCCAACTCAGATATTTTCATGCATTTAACATCCCTTTGTGGATTTCTTTTCCATTAACTGGTCCAGCTTCCTTTTATGCCCTGAGTACACTCTTAGTTTCTACTGCATCCTGTAAGAATGAGGTCCTTCAATGAGTCAGATAACTAGAAATGAACTTACACTGTTTGCACCACATAAATTAGTTTCAGGCATCCCTACCATCTGTGTTGGAGCTGCACTTTTTGTCATTGGCTTCCACCTTCCTCAGAGACACCAGAGATGAGCTGAAAGAGGTGGAATACTTGTGTGCTAGGAGCACACCTGGCCAAACATACCACCAAGAATGTTCAAGACATTTGTAGCACTTCAGTTCCAACAGTGGCATTAAAGCAAAATGACTCATTTGCAATCTGAGTGGAAAGTGTTGTCTCAAACCTGAGTTCTTTACCCAGTGTGCAAAAACCAATCAACACACAGTCAAGATATTTATTTCATTCCAGTTTAGTGCAGAAAATGTGCTAGGTGATAATTTGCAAAGCTAGCACACCCTTTGATGGCAAAGAGGAAACTACAGTAAAGTAAATAGTCATTTGTCACTCCTAACTTTGCACATGAAAGAAGAAATTTAGCATTCTCTTATCTTGATGGTTAGTTTGGTGCCAAGGTTGCTGGCACAACCCACACAAGCCCACCTATTGTAACCATTAACCCTTTTCTTTTAACAACAAATATCACAGGGAAAAAAAAAAAAAAAAAAAGAAGAAAAAAAAGAAAAAGTTTGGGGAAGAGTGTACATACCCTTGCTGTGTGAGTAGAGTAATGGGGCCATGGGAGTTGGGAGGGGAAGACCACCATGCACAAAATGCTGTGGGATTAGAGGATTCAGAACAAGTGCATTGTTTGGAAGGTCACATTACATTCAGATGAGACTGAGCCAATTTACTACCAGCTGAAAGGCAAGTGTGTGATTAGTAAATCTACAGGCATATACTCAAATACAAGGAGAGAAGTAAGATGCAGCCATCTCCTCCTTACTTCCCTGCCCATCAGTCCGTGGGTACTAAAGAAGGTTCTTACCCCAAGAACTTTTCCAGCTTCCCAGAAGTTCAAAGCAAAGTTAGAGAATAGCATTAAAGAAAGCAAGAGTTCCAAAACCTTTGATGGTGATTCAGGCACAGAGAGCAGTGATATGAAGAAAAATGGATACAAATAAAACAAAAATTAAAATAAAATAAAATTTTAGAAAGGGTCAAAAATGAAAGCAAAAGGCCACACTCCTTTGTAACAATATCTGTTTAAAGAGTAACTGATAAATTTAAGGAAGTGATTATCCTACAAGAACAAAGTCTACCTTTTTTTTTTTTTTTTAAAGAACGGTTCCTTTATTCCCTCAGCTATAGTAAAACATGAAAGAAATGAAAAGAAAAAAGATACAAAAATAAACCATACTGAAGTACACATAAGTCCTTCTTTTGAAGGGGCAAGGTTGCATTTCTTTTGCAACATGTTTGCAAAGACTAGTTGCTCTTTGGAAAGAAATTGATACAAGAACTCCAAGTTCTCCTTACACACTTATTATTTCCATACACATTTTTACATTTGAATTGTCACACCATACCTAAACCAGCTCAACAAGCCCATATCAAGAGTGGGATAGCAGTATATATCTCACATGAATTTCTCATGGCCTGCTATCAAAGATGGGGAAATTCACTTAATTTCCTGCCAGACAACACAAGTACCTGGTAACTGGTTTAGATGTTGAGAAAATTAAGGACAGACATTTAAAGTGACACTAACATTGTAAGATAAAGCACAGGAAGTTCCATCTCAACATGAGGAGGAACTTCTTTACTGTAAGGGTCACAGATCACTGGAACGGGCTCCCCAGAGGGGTTGTGGCGTCTCCTCTGGAGATTTTCAAGACCCATCTGGGTGTGTTCCTGTGCTAGATTATATGGTCCTGCTCTGGCAGGGGTGTTGGACTCAAAGATCTCCAGGGTCCCTTCCAACCCCTGACATACTGTGAACATAAAACACCTATCCTTCTCCTTCCTTAGGTTCAATTTCTCACGGTTTTCTATGGGTTACACTTAGTCCAGCCAGACTCCTGGAGGTTAAGAAGGCAACATGGTGTAAAGGAGGTTGGGAGTGGGATAGTGTCTTCTGCTATGTTTAATGGCTTTCCTGCTTCTCTGGTCCCTCAGCAGTGCAAGATGGCATTCCCAGCTTTGAAATGGCATCTCTGCCCTGAGTTCCAGCAGTTCACTGAGGGGCATTCTTCCTCTGGTGTGTGTTGCTGTCTCCTTGGGGCTGCTCACATCCTGGACTTTCTGCTGTCACTTCATCAGTATTCCCCCTTTGGCCCACTGAGGCATATGAAGGCATGGACCCAGGTTGAAGGTGCAACCAGAACGAGCTTTATTAAGAGCACACAGACTTTTATACCCTTGGGGATGCTATTTATAGCACACAGGCTTTTATACCCCCAGCCCCAGGGGAGTAGTACTACCACAAAAAGTTTTTCCATCAGCCTTCCAGCTGCTGTGCATGCAGCATTTCCTCCAGTCACCGGCCAGGTCATGCCAAGTGCTCATTCCTTCATCTCAGCCTGTGCATCGACCCCACCAGCCCACGATTCCTTCATTCCCACAACTAAATAGGATAGGACTCTAAAAGTTGATATTGCCCCACAAAAGATAAGCTTCATCATTCCCCCAATCTTTTGATTCAGAAAAGCACAATGGGTCTTTCTTTCAAGCAGGAGGCCTCCTACAATCATTTTAAAATAGTAATAACATGAGGGGATCAAGTTAACACTAAGTTTGCAGATGACATCAAGTTAGGCAGGTGTGTTGATTTGTTAGAAAGTAGGGAGGCTCTACAGAAGGACCTGGACAGGCTGGATCAATGGGCCAAGGTCAGTGGTATGAAGCTCAACAAGGCCAAGTACCAGATCACAACAGCCCCATGAAATGTTGCAGGCTTGGGGAAGAGAGGCTGGAAAGCTGCCTGGTGGAAAAGAACCTGGAGGTGTTGGCTGACAGCCAACTGAATATGAGCCAGCAGTGTACCTAGGTGGCCAAGAAGGCCAACAGCATCCTGACTTCTATCAGAAATAGTGTGGCCAGAAGGACTAGGAAAGTGATTGTTCCCCTGTACTTGTCACTGGTGTGGCTACACCTTGAATACTGGGTTCACTTTTGGGACCTTCACTCAAAAAAGGACAAAAGGACATTTTGGTGCTGAACCAAAGCAGGACAACAAAACTAGTGAAGAGTCTAGAGCACTAGTCTTACAAGGAGCAGCTGAGGGAAAAACGGTTGTTTAGCCTGGGGGGGGC
>JANIJG010013601.1:0-14664 GCA_024611175.1 Megaceryle torquata | reverse complement strand
CTGGGACAGCTGACCCAAGCTGACCAAAGGGATATTCCATACCATCTGACATCAGCTGAATGATAAAAGCTGGGAAAATGAGGAGGCATCGGCCTGTCCTCCAGAGGATGCTACGCGTTTGGAGCCCTGCTTCCCAAAAAGAGCCAGACATCGCCTGCTGATGAGAAGTAGAGAATAAATCTTTTTCTTGCTTCCACGTGTGGCATTGCTTTGCTTCTTCATTAAACTGCTTTTGTCTTAGCCTGCGAGTTTCATCTTATTTTCTTCCCCTTAGTCCAGCTGAGAGAATGGGAAGGGAAGTGATAGAGTGTCTTGGTGGGTACCTGGCATCCAGCCCAAGTCAAACCACCACAGTCTAAAAATGGTCTAGAAAAAATCATGGACCATGGCTCAATACACAGAGAGGCAAAAAGAATAGGCAGGAAAGCAGCTCTAACACCCTTAGCACAGTAGTTCATACTGCTGAAGTGTGAGGGGAAAGGAACTGAGCAGGTTCACATGCCCTCCCAAAATTGCATCCCCTTTTCTTCCTATCTATAGCAGCATATTGGTGTAGCTGGATCACTTCCCAGGCCATTCAGATAATCTCTTGTCTTCTCATTACAGAAGATACTTCTGGTATAATCCTACCTCTAGCGTAAACAAAAGCAGTGGCCATGCAGGGAGTGAATCCACAGAGCAGATGTCTAGTAATGGGAGGTGACCTGCTTCCAGTCTGAGATGTCCAGGCCATGACTCTTGCACATAAGATGCATGTATGCAACACAGTTGTCAAGTTTCAATGTGCACAGACCCAAATACAAGTGCCAACTGGGTGTGGGTACTGAGACTTTGCTTTGAATGTAAGGAGACGGTGCTGAGATGAATCCTATGCATACACAATGACATCTGAAATGCCTTGCTTCTGATTAGAAAAACCACATTCTTTACACATGGCTCATATTCTACACATCTGCTGAAGGTGATGCACTGCTCCAATGAGTCTGCTCTACCATTTATCTTCTGTGGCTTTCAACCGTGACTCCTGCGTGTTTTCTGTGGTGCAGCAGGATGTTCAGTACAGAACAAAGCACAGAGCCAAAGAGTTACCCTCATTTCTAAATTTGTTGTATGCAGCTTTCAGGCACCTCAACCCGTTAATTACTATGTCTGGAAAGCCTTGGCATACATATTCATCACCTGCAATTGTCATGCTGCCAGCTCTTGCAATTTTAATCACCAGCTTCATGATATTTGGCATTTTTCTTGAAGTCAAATCCCTCAGAGTTGTTTGGTTTTCTGACAGTGTCAGTTTTGCTTCTTTTTTTAAAAAGACAGTCTAAATTTAAGGCCTTGTGATTTCAAAGAAAAACTTGAAAAATGTTCCTTAATAGAAAAAGGAAAGGAAAGAACTGTCAATATCTGGGGGAAAACCAAAGATTTTGGAGAAAAGTTGGAAGAATAAGTGGTCTCTGTGACTTCAGTGAAATATCTGGAGGAATGAGTTTATGAAAAAGATAATAAGAATTTGGAGTCAATACGATAATTAATTATATAAGTTGTTATCATAAATGGTGATCAAAGGTGCTAACATGGCTCATGAAGGATGAACTTAGAAGAAGGATTTATTCCTAACTGTAATAGAAGGAACATTATTAAGAGCTTTTTGACTGCTGTGGCATCAGAGCTAGCTGACACAAAAACTGTGGAAATCCCTTTTGCCAGAAGTCTTTAAATGATAAGATTAGATAAACAGTGGTGAAAGAGCTTCATCCTGCTTTAGACCATACATGAAGCCTAGTTTACAATTTTTGCTTCTGTAGTTCACTATGTCTTGTTGCAGCAACAGCATGCTGATGATACACAGCAACTTCTGTCAGGAGAGAGCAACAAAGCAAAGGAGGAAACAGAGATCTGTTACAATGTGCAGAGACCCACATCACATGTTCATTCTCTGGGGAATACTACTCTACATAGGAACTATGATCCTCCTTGTGCAGATGCTCACCCCCCAACATAATCCACAGGTCTATGCAGAGAAAGAGTCTGCAACCATCGTTCCTGTTTTGATAATGCTGTGAGTTATTTCTAAAAAGTATTGAGTTTTGAAAGATAAGGTGATGGAAGACAACCAAAATCTTTTGGAGAAACCTAATATTTTACTCTCTACTTTAATACTTGCTTTGCAAAAAAAAAAAAAAAAAATAATTGCTTTCTCCACCCACTTGAATAAGATGCATTTAGAAAAGCCACCTCACAATGAGAAGTGCTGCTTTCAAAATGCAGCATTCTGTACACAGCGCAAATGATTGGGGGAAACATCTTCAGGTAGAAAAGAATAAAAGATTCTTCCATCCCTGAATCACCTTCATGTCCACTCACTGGACTCCCTTCAGCAGCTCTCTATCTGTCTTGTACAGGAGAGCTCAGAATTAGACAGAGTACTCCAGGTATGGCCTCACCAGTGCTGAGTAGAAGGGAAGGATCTCTCCCTCGACTCCTTGATAACACCACTCCTCTTAAGGCAGCCCAAAATACCATTAGCCTTCTCTGCAACAAGAACATGTTTCTGGCTTATAGTTAACTGGGTGTCCACCAGGAACTCTGGGTCAATTTCTGCAAAGCTGTTTTTCAGTTGTTCAGCTCTCAGCGTGTGCCAGGTGCAGGACTTCGCATTTCCCTTTGTTGAACTTCATGAGGTTCCTGTCAGCCCATTCCTCCAGCCTACTGAGGTCTCTCTGGATGTCGGCACAACCCTCTGGTGTACCAGCCACGCCCCCCAGCTTTGTGTCATTGACAAACTTGCTGTGGGTACTTTCTGCCCCATCATTTACACCATTAATGAAGATGTTAAACAGGATTAGATCCAGGATGGACTGTTAGCTACAGGTCTCCAACTAGATTTCATACTGCTGGTTAGCGTCCTCCAGACCCACCCATTCAGTTTTCAATCTGCTTCACTGTCTGCTCATTCACTCTTCTCATTAGCTTTTCTATGAGAACCATACAGGAGACAGTGTTAAAAGTCTTACTGAAATGAAGGTAAACAATATCCACTGCTTTTACCTCATCTACCAAGGCAGTCATTCCATTGTAAAAAGATTGTCAGTTTGGTCAAACATGACCTCTCCTTGGGGAGCTCATGCTGACTGCTCCTGATGATTTTCTTGTTCTACAAGTGCCTGGAACTGATTTCCAGGATTGGCTGCTCCATCACCCTCCAAGGGATCAAGGTGAAGATGACCAGCCTGTAGTTCCCCAAGTCCTCCATCTTGCCATTTCAGAACAAAATGGGAGGAAGGTCATTAAAAAATTAGGCATGATTTAGGTCACTTGTAAAATGGCAAAATGATACTCAGTTTCCTCATAGCAGTACTGTAACACTTTCATTAACTTAGAGTTCTAATCTAGACTAAAATGTACAGGTATTCTTTCTCCTGAGATCTTAGGTATCTCCTTGAAGAATCCGGTTTTACTTCATATCACCTCTGCAGGGAGAGAAAGATGAAAATAACACAGGTAAAATAAGAAAAGAAGGAATTTTTTCTCCAAAGTTGCTCCTTTCTGTTGAAGAGCAAGCGCTGTGGAGCAAGGCATGTGGCGTTTCATTACTTCATTATCTTTGCAGGTAACTGTGTGACATCGCCATAAGCACCCTTACAGCAAAGACATGTCAAAGTGAGCTACAGATCACTTGTGGAAGGTTACTGCTTCATCCTCTACTCTGTTCCACAGTTGGCCTTAGGGCAAGTTCTCCAAGAAGTGACCTCTTGGCTCTGTACTACATATTCCTGCTACTCTTGGACCGGGGAGTATGGTTTTGAAAGTAATTCTGTTTATCAAAGCAGCAGAGTTATATTTCCTACTTTGGTCCTTAAGCCTAAGAAATGAATTCAGACAAATTCTCAGCTTTGCAGCTAGACAATGGGAAGCTGATTTCTAAAAACAAAAGTCTCTCCATTGCTTAAGTGTTTGTGCACCCATCAAAACTCCATGTCCATGATTCTTTGATTTCAAAATCCTAAGCAATTTCAGCAGATAGTTATATAACCCATCAGCACATTTATTTTCCTGTCGAATAAAGTTTGTTTCCAGGAGATTAAAAATAAATATAAAGCAACTGTCCAAGAAACACAGAGGAGTGTTTAGAGCATTTCACTGATTCATATCCCATTCAAGTCAATATTGCCAGAAGTACGAAGTCTCTGAGTGCCCTTTGGCTGGTAGGACAAGTTAGTTGATGGTTTATCTTTATCCTCATCAAAAATATGGACATAAGCAGCATAATCTTTCCGCTTTTTTGCATCCTTAGGAAAGAAGCTGGGAACTAAATAATCTCAAGGTAGGTACCCAGACATTACTGAGCTCATCCCTTTAGGCAAAAAGAACAGTGCATCACAAATCATGGGTGTATCAATAAGTATGGACTTCAACAGCAACCAAATCTAGAGCGCCCTTCTCCAGAAGTGTAAGACTATCATCCTATGAAAAGACATCCTTTAGCTGCAGAGGAAGCTTTTTACAGAAAGGTAAGTAAAGAAGGAAAATCCTAATTTATATCTTATTTCATTGGAGTTTGCATTGCTTCTGGTCATGTTGTACCTGCCCAGCAGGAGGAGACCATCAGTTCTCAGCTAATCATTGCAGCCCTGCTTCACTATGAGCAACTTCAATTTCAATTACAATTTTGTATGTCCATAATTTGTAATTAGCAATCAAGAGATACAGCTGCCACTTGAAATATCCTACAGAACAGCAGGAATCACTAGTGTGTTTGATTCTGTCCCATTTAGGTTAATCTGAGGTCTACTGCTGACCTCTGTGAGTTCAGTACCACTTTTAAGCATAATACTACTCACTATTAGTGCTCCCTCAATTGCCTGATGTCAGTAGCGTCTGTCAGCCTATATTTTTTCTGCCTGGCACACAAAACAGTAACTTATTTTAAATAAGCCTTGAAATTTCTGACTTTTTCCCAGCTCTTAGTAATTTAATCATGTGAATTTTAAAAAAGAGACCTATATTTACTTTGATTTTTCTCTTTTCAAAATATCACAGTTACACTTGTAAAGTTAAAGTTGTAAAGGAATTCCTATGCTCCTAGGTAGGACGACAACTCATATTTCATGGGAGATAGATGCAACGTCAGTCTCCAGTCTATGACAAACAGACCACAATGGCTGCTGGAGGAAGGAAACATAGAAATGTTCTCTATGTCCCCCAGCCACATTCTGCTCAGATGGCTTTTGAGCAGCTCTTAAAATAGTTCCCTGACAGTTTAGCTTTCAGATTTCAGCGTTGTTTCATTTCTCCCCTGGAAAGCAGTGGTTCTGTCTCAGATGGAATCTCCCATAGCCCCTTCCACATCATCCCACCACCCAAAGGGATGTACCCAAGAAGGATCTCGGGACAAACTGGAACTATAATTTCTAAATTAGAATATTCATCACAACTGCAACAGCAACATCACTTTCAGTCCTAGCTTCTAAATAGTGTTGCACCGTGTCTCTGGTTGGGTCCCAGGAATGGCCACACCTAGACTGTATCTGAGAAAGAGTGCAGCAGAATGAAGATGCATCTTTCTGCTTCTCTTTCTGACCAGGGAAGCTCAGGCCAGTGTCCTCATCCTAGTGAGACAGCAAATAAAGATCATCATAGAGAAAATGGCAATCCAATCCCAATAAAAAAGGAAGTTACTCAGGCCATCACTTACCATTGCAGAAGATGGTGTCATTCAAGCTGCTGTGTAAATGCTTTGCAGCTTTGCCATATTCTGGCTAGCACACCATAGCTGAGAAGTCAAGACGTTTCTCATTGGTGTGCCCCTGATGGTTTGGTTGGGTTATATATCCCTTCTGCCCTGATGGAGAGTCACAAGTGTGAGCAAGGCTGCACAGAGTCTGCACGGGCTCATGAAATGTGGCCATCAAGGCAAGAACCCTAAAGAATCAACCAAGAAAACTTTCTAAAAATCTTTAGCAAGACCACCTGCAACATTAGAGTAAAAATACATCTGTGCCTTTCTCTTCCCTCTGAAGTAGAAAGGGGGACCAAAAACTGGTTTTGTCTTGATATTTAGGAAAAAGAAACTTACTCCTACTAGAACCATTCTTCTTCCTCCACATCAAATGAATATTAATTTCCTAAGACAAGTTTAAGATTTTTGTATTCATAAAGATTGCTAAATAACATAAAACCCATCTCAGAGAGTTTGGGAAGTTCCCATCTACTAGCTCATATTAAATGTTTCTTCATGACTAATCCAGAGACATAACAACTGCAGCATTTGATAGTTTTAACTTCCAAGTAATTTTAGCAGTGCATGAAGTGTGACTGTAATTACAGTCTCAGAATATTACTATTTCTATTGTACTGGAACTCTGTTCCACACACCTTCTTCAGATAAGATAGAAGTGTTTGATATGAATACATCTTCAATTAACAATGGCAGCAGATAATGGAAGGCATTGATTGGAAAATTCTTATCAAAGTAAAAGTGCTTGAGAACTAAAGAAACTACGTGTCTGTCAGACCTCACTCTACTTTCAGCATGTCCATAATCAAAAAAGGGCATCAGAAAAGCCCAGGTGATGGTAGCAGTTCTTTAGCTATACAGTTCTATACGTACATACATATACATCTGTACTGTATATTGGTACAGATTCAGATATATAAAGTTAAAATAAAATTAAAATATAGCCATGCTGTTATTATAAGGAATGTAACAATGAAGTGTCTCAGAACTTGTGGATTTTGTGGTTTGGGGGTTTTTTTTAGGTTTTTGTTTGTTTGTTTGTTTGTTTTGTTATTTTTGGTTGGTTCATTTTGGTTTTTGTGTTGGTTTTGTTTGTTTGTTTCTGTTTGGTTTTGCTAGTTTTGGTTTTTTTAATACATACATATATGCAATTATAGCAGATGCTGTTATAGACTGAAACTTTTTGTAGCCAATTAAAATTTATGGAAAGAGGAAAAGAAGAGCAAAGTATGCAAATATATTTCCCATCAAATCTGCTGTCAAGTTAACTTTAAAAGAAAATACAAGTGCATCCCTTGTGAATCTAATCTAACTCATACAAACTTCATTACTTGAGTATCTTGAACACATTCATCCTCAGAAAAGACATTAGGTGAGACACTAAAACCAGATATCTAAACAGACGACAACAGGCTCCATCATGTAAAAAAGAATAAACTAATTTCTTTCTCCTTCTCCTTATCCCCATGCACTTTAAGCTCCTGGGTCACCAACTCAAGGCAATAGACTTTGATTTCCCCTAACAAAGCAAGGTAAGTTTTTAAATCTCTTTCTTGTGTGTGTTACTCTCTGAAAATGTGCTGTTGGTCTCTATTGAAGTAAAAGAACAGAGCAGATGAACAACTACTTCAATCTGGTGCAGCAACTTCCATAGCATTACAACAGTCTATTGGTAGCTTGCAGAAGATAATGTATTGAAGGAGCAAGCCCTGCCTGCTCTATTGGATCTTACACTTAGGGTCTGAGCAGCCTGTTTCTCAAGAGACAATTGACAAATATCAATGTCAAGTCACTATTAGAGTCAATAGTCAATGTCAAGTCAATATGTCACTATTAGAGTACCAACTCTAACAAAATCTGCTGGAGTGATGCATGCTGGCCTGTGCTGTGCACCGGTGGATGTAACGGTATCATAAAAAGGCATATGGTTCTGGTTTTTACATGAAATAAACTGTGACATGCTATGGGAGGGAGGAGGCACTTGTCCAGGAACAGGATCTGTGCAGTGCACAACTGGAAAATCCTTCTGGGGTCCATCTGATGCTGCCAAAAAAGCAGAGCTCCCAGCATCTTAAAAGACTCAAAGTTGTTCACTATCTATATTCCTCTTTTTTATTCTATCACATTAAAATAGCTGTTTCATTAAGCCATTTGTTCTTGGGCCTTTCTTATCAAAATCCAGAAAAAACCCTGCACTGTTTCTCTCAACCTTCCCCTCACCCAGTGCAGAAAAAATGGTAGGGGGGAAAGTGGGGATTTTGTCATGCCTCTTGGGCTGTTACACTCTCACACCGAATGGCAGCTTCAGTGTGGACTGCCATGGAATATCTTCATGTACAACCCTTGAAGCTCTGTGATCTGCTCCTTCTGCATGTTAGTAGAACAGGCTTAAGTTGCTTATTGGGATGTAAAGTCTAGATCAGATTTCTGGTAGCAACAAGACTCCTCTATGCAGTAAATGTCTTCAGCCAAAACAGAGAAAACATGCAGCAAACCCACCAGAGATATTTACAGATATAATTTATGGGTAAGGTGTAAACTCTTTGTTCATCATTCTCACAGTTCTAAGCACTTGAGGCTGTAATTTCATGTGTTGTCACATCAGGGCAGCAGAAGAGAAACTACTGCTTCCCCATCCTTTCTGTACCACTCTGATGCATAATTTCCTCTCGGATGACAACTTTCTGTGCATTTATTCTGCCAGATGAATCTGTGATCTGATTGCAAAGAAGAATATTGTATTTCTTCTCGCAAGAGTAGCTCTGTGGAAAAGGTAGGAGAGGTGTTATGTAGTCACATGACTATTGATTCCAGGAAAAGTAGAGGTACCTGGACAGAGGTTAAAGGCCTACTTCCAGGGAGCTATCTGTGCATTTTTGTTTGATACTCCTGCTCTAGGAAGTTCAAAGTTATCTAATCAAAGGTTGAGTGCTGCATTATGTCTACCTGACCATTCAAACCCCTCTGGACATGGACACCAATTGACACCAGGTCTGAGGGCGCTTGAGGTCTACAAAGTTCCTTGGCAAAGTCATCTCCAGCCCATCATGCTCTTCCTTTTACTGCAGGTAAATACTGCAGCAAATATTCAAGACAGATACTAATCCGACATGTCCCATAAGGAGACATCAGAGGTCAGGAAGCCAGCCATATCAACCCTTGCTGCATTATGGGACAGGCAGTGTGTGTCATGCTGGCTACAATTA
This sequence comes from Megaceryle torquata, assembly GCA_024611175.1. Classification (NCBI taxonomy): domain Eukaryota; kingdom Metazoa; phylum Chordata; class Aves; order Coraciiformes; family Cerylidae; genus Megaceryle; species Megaceryle torquata. The sequence goes on along the minus strand of JANIJG010013601.1, from coordinate 5,724 downwards.
ACTTTACTGGGTCAGCTGCACTTCACAATCAAATTTTTCAGCTTTTATCTGGAGATGAGGCCCACTCCTTTGCAAACCATCTCTCCTGGGGACCTCTGATGAGGACCTCCCCAGGCTGCTGCTGATAAAAATGGAGAAGTGAACTATAAAACACTGAGAAGCGAAAGAAGAAGGGAAGTCTGTCTTTGGCTTTCTGAAAGGCAACACAGTTATTAGTAGCCTACGTTAAGGAGCAAGCTGACAAAAGCAAGCTAAGGAGCAAGCTGTCTACTTCAGATGGCTCCTTGGGAGGTGTAAAAGTCCGGAAGCTTCATTTTTCATGTAACATACGATTGTTTCATACTCTGCTGCTCCCCAATCAGGGATGAGAGCAGGACAGTATCTTAAGCTTTCAGAGATATATGATGAGTGTGACAGTTTTCCTGCACTCTATTCAAAATCGTGTGCAGTTGCTGCTGTCTGAGATGTAGTTAGATCATCTTGTCCAAGATCCTTCCTGCTGGCAAATGGTAAAGACACTCGTGGAACTTAAATCCTTGGGAAACTGCAAGAGAGGCTGCTGCAAATGGTATCTCAACATAATCTAGAAAACTGTCACATTTCTGTGTTTTCACTGTACCCTACAAGAGAAAACAGTCTTCACCTTATGGCCTGTCCTGGAAGATGGTGAAGTGTCTCTCCTTTCTTGTTAAAGTGACAGCTATTTCCTGACCCCACTAAATCCTATTTCTTAGCCTGCTTTGTAAGTGAATTGTGCTATAATTGAGGAACTGTGGATGGATATTTCCTTCTGTCTGAACAGTCACAAGCAAGCAAGGATATTTTTAAAAGGGTGCCCAGCCTCTGGCTGGCGGATATCTCAGGACCAGGACATTCTGGACACTATTGAGGATCGTGTAATGCTTACCATGGTACTCCAGAGGTCTGTGAGCAAGCTAGGTGAAATTGCACCCGTACCATCTGTAAGGATAGAAACCAAGAGTTTCCAAGCCTTTCTCCTGCAGCTGAGCTTCTTCACCCAAGAGGGACAACAGGAAAGCAGTAAACAGTGCTTACATATGTACCTGCAGATAAGCAATGTGGACAATCAGCAGAGAGGATTCCTGTGCAAAACTGCAAACCCTTCAGAATGAGGGTATACACACTGCCTTTGGGTCTTCTTGCTGAGAATGAAGTAAACTGATTTGCAGCTTCTCACTAACAATAAATAATGTTCCATTCCAAAGACACATTGTGGAACTTTTTCTGCTTGAGCAGTTTGAAACTCGTGAAGTAGATGCCGAGTTAATGACCCAAAATGAGAACGCCTGAAAAAAAGCCAGCTTCAGTTCAGCTACATGATAGACATTTACATTACATATAGAACCAGCATTGAACTATTTTACTAGTTCAGGGAGTCAGGAAATAGAAGTTCTATTTATTAGGGTGAAGAGAGGATGGATTTAAGGGAGGGTATAAGACCCAAATGTGTACAGACGTAAATCCAAATGTTGGAAAGCATCCTGATTCTGGATGATGTATGAGCATGTTGTTTCATGGAGTCATCCTCCCTTTGGGAGAGCCAGGCCGTTCTACCAGGATCATGAAGAGGACCTAAACAGTGGTGTTACTAAGGGAAGGTTCTTTTGGCTTGACTTGGCTTGGAATGCATACAGAACGAATTTCTAAATATATGTGTTACATATGTACTCACTGTAACTCTGAACATCAGAGATAAACCCTCCTCTGTGCTTCACCAGTCCTTTCCAGATGAATAAATGTACCCTTCTTGATTAATCTAACCAGATGGCACATTTTTCCCCTAGCACTTTTAATATATGGCCATATAGCAGCCACATGCTTGGGAAATCTGTGTTGACTAGAAGGAATGTATAGAAAGGGGGATTGGAATCCTGAAGAACATGTGCTGTTGCTACAGGCCAGACACAAGCTTCCTTGTACATGGTGGCCTATTGAAACTGCAAGCTCTGCAGCCACTTTTATTCACTGCAAGTTTTGAAGACAGCATAGTCACACTAGTACTCCCTTCCTTACATTGCCTCTGAGTGGCAGCAGAGGGAGAAGAGCCACAATGCAATTCCAGCCACCATTAGCTAGCAGAGTAGAGCAGCCAGGATACCAAAATGGGGTCATTCATTGAATCAGGAGCTGCTATCTTGACCAGTAATATGCAGGGTAAAAATGGCTCCAAACCTGGCCATCTGCTCCTGATAATGACTTATATCCACACCACTGGATGATATGGATACTGAGTGAACAAAGCGAGAGTGGTTCATGATGCTACGTGCCAGGGAGGGAGATACAGAGCTATGTAGGTAGCTGATCAGTCTGAGCTTCCCTCTAGAGGCATGGGCACTAGTGGTCCAATTAAATTATTTTATATGCTTCAATTGAAGTTAGAAAACCAAAAGAAGACGTATGCTCAAGACACTGGTAGACATATGCTCTGAAATCACTTGGCAGTGCAACAACATCCAGATAGAATTTAAAACTGCAATGCTCCAAACTTCAGGGCCACACCTATGCATGTTTCAGGGGGTTTTGTCAGTTTTTGTGGGTTTATGTTTGTTTGTTTGTGTGTTTGCGGGTTTTGTTTGTTTGGTTATTTGTTTGTTTTCTGTTTGTTATTTGTTTGTTTGCTTTTAGTTTCTCAAATGCAGGTTTCGTAGATGTTTATTTCACAGAAAATCCTCCAGATCCCCATTTCATAGGAGACGATAACAAGAGATTATTTTCATCTCACTAACATCACCACACTCAGCAGAGAGACATTTCTTGTATCTCATGCATATACCATCAAGAACACCCATGTTCCACTAGCAAGGGGGAAGTTTGCTGTTCCTCCTCCATTCTAATACACTGCATATTACTATAGAGGATGACTAGTGAAGCTTTCAGCACCTCCCAAACTGATGACATGAAGAATGCAGAAAGAATTTTATAAATCTCTTCTATACCTATCTGGCAAAGATACCATTTTTGAGCCACTAAACAGAAAGTTGAAAATGGAGCCCAATAAAGTTGCACTTTTTTGGCATTGTTAGATAATTAGAACATAAGCCTCCTCACAGCAGGTACTACAGCTTTATGGCCAGCCACCTGGATTGTTTGTTAAGCACCCAGAGCACTATTCATGCTTTAAGAACAAATTAATTGTCATGAATCAATTAACACTACACTATCCACTTTAACAGACTAGATCATCAAACAAGCCTATTCAGAAACTTAATGAATAATATTCTTCCCAGAGTCAGTGCAATATTAGTTTACAAGATTTTCATCTTGATTTCCTTTCTCAGTTAATTTTTAACATATTATTTTAGTATGGACAAACAGGCATTCAATCTCTGGCTGGCTTGTGAGAGGTTCACTTTCTTTCTTTTTGTCTGTACCTATGTAACAAGTTTGGCCAGTTCTGTTACCTGCTTATGTTTCTGTTCCTGACTTTATTTATTTCTTTTTAAAGCTGAATATTGATGATAAATAGAAAATAACAAAATAAACATCTTTTAGTATTAATTTTTAGTGGAAGAATAGTGTTTTCCAGGATTTATGAAACCAGTGTTTGGAAAGATTTTCTTCAACCCCCTGCAGCCCTCAAGATCTTGGGACTAAATTTAAATCAATATGACCTGAAAGTAAATAAACATTCTATTCAGGTTATGTATTTGTGGAACAGTTTTTTTCTTTTGCTACAGTGGGTTGAACAAATCATCAGTGGCTGAAATCACTCAGAGCTACCTGATTAGAGAGCTGAACAAGCCAATCTGAGGACTGCAGCATGAATAAATGTGTGTGGCATATTTCATCATCTCCCCAAAGAAACACAAAACATTTCCTCTATATTTTAACAGATATACCTGCTGTTCAACTGCTAGATTGAGTCAGTGAGTGGAACCAGGCAAAAAGCAGCAGGACTTCTGCAATGAACTCTCTTCAAAGTTGTATCTTCATAGAGCAACAGTCCCTCATGAGAGATTTAGTTGGGTGTGTTATTTTGCTTTGTTTTTCTCTGGAAGAGAATATTCTGGGGTATGTTTGCTGAATTAGAGGGCTACGTTCAGTAGGATCTGCATAGAAATTAAAGATCCTTAATCATGATATAAGTATTTTTTCTGACAGTTAGAAGAACTGTATTTCCAATAGAAATGACAAAACCAGTCCCCACGAAAGGATGTTTACAATTGCAGGCTACTTCTTCTCTGAGAAGAGGCAGGCAATAAGGAGAAAACATAATGTACTTCAATTAGCTGATGATTCTTTCTGTTGCTCAAATGGACTTTGTACACCTTTGCTTGAGGAGCCCCTTGAAATGAAGCATTTTTGCATCCCCCCATGGGAATATATCACATACATTGCATCTCTAGATGGCAGAACAACTTCTAATCATGAGAAAATCAGCCAGCAGGACCATAATATGAAAATTCTCTCTGAAAACAAAATATTGTATGAAGCCACTTCAAAATATGTGGACAAACTCATTTAGTTACCACAGCCTTTGCCTTCCTTCTGTGCAGCCCCAAAGCCATCAGGGTAGCACATCCTTTCCAGCCAATGTTAGAGAGACAGAGCCATGAAGGGGGTCTTGAGAAAAAGGTCTGCTTCCTCCTGCCATGGTGACAAACAGATGACAGGTTTGGAAACTAGTTGTTCACTGCCCTAGAGCATGAAAAAGAAGCAGTACAGCAAAAGGTACCTTATCACAGTCTTCAATGCATTTGTGACAGCTGGTGAAAGATTCCCTTTGAAAATCACATTTTAAAAGGACACAACTTTGCAAGCTTCTCTTAAATCTCTGATCCAAAGTGTTTGCCATCAAGGCAGACATCATAACTTCTATCTCATAGCCTTATTTTTACCAGAACAGGTATGTTCCATGCCGTGTCTAGTCATCCATACACTGACATTGTCAGTTAATGTCTACCTGCCAGACAATCTAGGATTCACAGAGAATTTACTGGTCTCCAGGGAGAACTTTATGGTATTTTTAAAATGAGGTTGCACTGCATAACTCAGTTCTGAATAGAGGGCTATGTCTGTAATCTTAGATTAAGCATTTGACACAGTGCATCTATTTACTCAACCAATGCAATTAGTAGCTTCTTTTGAAGATTGCTGTACAACCAGATCCTACTGGGCTGAATTCAAGTCAGAATTTCAATTACAGATTTCTAGAGGATGTTTCGGGAAAATGGCAATGTTTAGTAAATGCATCAGTGGACAAGGGAAGAGCTGTGGGCATCATCTATCTCGACTTCACCAAGGCCTTTGACATTGTCCCCCTCAACATCCTCCTTTCTAAGTTGGAGGAATACTGGTTCAATGGGTGGACTGTTCAGTGGATAAGAAACTGGCTGGATGGTCACACCCAGAGAGTAGTGGTCAATGGCTCGATGTTTAGATGGGAAAACATGACAAGTGGTGTCCCTCAAGGGTCCATACTGGGACCAGTGTTGTTTAGTATCTTCATTAATGACATAGATGGTGGCATTGAATGCACCCTCAGAAAGTTTGCTGCTGATACTAAGCTGGGTGGTGTAGTTGGTATGTCAGAGAGGGATGGCATCCAGAGGGACCTGGACAGGCTGGACAGGTGGGCTCAGGTGAACCTCACGAGGTTCAACAAGGACAAGTGCAGGGTCCTGCACCTGGACCAGGGCAACCAGCATTATCAATCTAGGCTGGGAGAGGACATGCTAGAGAGTGGTCCTTTGGAGAAAGACT